>PVJO010005032.1:0-102827 GCA_004026905.1 Hystrix cristata | reverse complement strand
AATCCGTTGCATTCTGTTTGCTAATATCTTATTAAAAATTTTTGCATCTATGTTCATTAGAGAAATTGGTCTGTAGTTCTCTTTTTTGGTGGGATCTTTTTCTGGTTTTAGAATCAGGGTAATACTTGCTTCCAGGAATGATTTTGGAAGTACTGCTTCCTTTTCAATTTCATTAACGAGTTTGAGGAATAGTGGTATTCATCACCTTTAACATTTATCATTTCACTTTGTGTTTGGTTTTTGCTGGTAATGGGGATCAAACCCATGGCCTTTGCTTTGAGTTATAGCCTTAGCACCTATTTTTTTTTTTTTTGAGATAAATTCTCACTAAATCGTTAAATTACTCTGCTTAGACTGGAACTTGCAATCCTCCTGCCTCATCATCCTGGAATGCTGTGATTACAGGTGTGTACCACCACACCTGGCACTTTTATCATTTGATTGTGGCAAATATATATTAAAACTTTTCTAAATATTTTGAGATACATAATGTATTTTGTGCATTATGTTCACCCTGCTATGCAATAAAGCACCAGGATTTATCAGTCCCATTAAACAATAACATGTTCACATTGATCACTTTCTTTCACTTCTTCCTCCCCGCTACTATCCCCAGTTTCTGGTAGGCATTATTCTGCTCTCAACACCTGGGATTAATTTTTTCAGATTCCACTTATGAATGAGGTCATGCAGCACTTGTCTTTCTGTACTGTCTTATTTTACTTAATATAACATTACAGGTCCATTCATGTGGTCACAAATGATAGGATTTCACACTTTTTATGTCTGAATATTGCACTGTTATTTATACATACCACATTTTCTTTATCCATTCATCTGTTGGTGGAACCACAAAATACTTGGAATGGCCAAAGCAGTCTTAAACAAAAGGAAGAAAGTTGGAGGGACAACACCATCAAATCTCAAAATACTACTATAAAGCTAGAATAATGAATACAGAATGGCGCTGGCTTAAAAAAAAAGACACAAGACCAATGGAACAGAATAGAAAGCCCAAAAATAATCTTGGCATTTACAGTCCAATGAATTTCAACAAACAAACCAAGAATACAATAGGAAAAGACTAGGCTTTCAATAAATGGTACTGGAAAAACTGGGTATTCATATGCAGAAAAATGAATCTAGACCCCTGCAAGTATCAACTCATGAACTGCCTCATGAATTGAGTTCCAGTGTGCTCCAGCTAAATTTGATTTCCTGAGATTCTCTCCTGTCAGTTGAGTTTCTTAGGATGGGTTCTATCTTTGAAACCAAATTATTCATTATTGAAACAGTCATTTTCAATTAATCATGTTATCCTTTCAAGCAAAATAAGAAAACAAAAATCTAGTTCTCTTGGTATTGCTATAAAGAAGTAACTAACTGCAATCAGTAACTATTCCTGACTATTTAGATTGAGATAGTGTTGACCAGTAACCCAGTTTCAGTTCCTTGAGAAATAGACCCTGAACAAACATTTTAGTAATACTTCATTTACAAGGTGATCGTACATCTTATACTGATATCATTGACTCTCTCCACTAATATTATGCCCAGTATGGTATAATCAAGACACAAGTGGCATCTACTGTGCCCAGTTAAGGGAACCCTGGGAAATATCACTGCTTACAGAAATTTCTTTAAGAATTATTGCCACTTGGCACTGCTGCATTTTATACCTTCCTTAATGCTCTGCACTGTTCTGACTGTTGCCAATCAGCCTAGGGTCCTTTTGCTCGATTCAGATGGAAATCATGAATCAGGAAAGTGCAGCTCTGCTAGCAATCCTGATGTTACCAGACAACATCAGGTAATGCTAGGGGCCAACAGTTGACATAGTTAGCTGCTGGCCGCTGCTGGCCACTGCTACTCATGGCCATCATTGTCCAATGTGTGCTTGTGCTGGACACCACAGGTAACTCCACTGGGTTCTGGTCTCTGCCACTGTTGGCTGCCACCTTCTGGTGCCAACTTGCCCTGGACACTGTAGGGCAACTCTACTGGGTATTGGTCTCTGCTTGTAGGTCTTCATTGGCTGCTGGTATCTGTTGCTTTTTGGTGTTAACATCTCTGAATGTTCAATGCTTTTTCTTTAGAAAAGACAGTTCTGTCTACACTACTCAGGATAAAAATCCCAAATAGATTTGCAGGACTTTCAAAGCCCATACAACCTGAGAAATATATCATGAGCAGGTTTAGGAGGAACACCAATGTGAGTCTTTAACTTAACAAGGCCTGTGCTACAGCACAGGGGGTCAGCACACAGAAGCCCACCTAGGCTACAGTCTGCAAAATGGCTGGTGAGTGTTGCTTATATAGCAGCTGAAGGCCTGTTTCAGTGAGGGGCAGGGCTTAAAGGTCGCTGTGAATGCTGGGTATGCAAATAAAGGGCCTGGAAACCTCTCTTCCTGATCTTAGCCGCTGTAGGGTGCCCTCTTCCTTCTTCAAAAAGACAACAGTATCCTCTGAAGTGGCATGAGTGGGGAGGGGTACCATGCTACCTGTCTGGCTGCAATCCTATTGGATTGGAGAATGATGATTTGATAGCAAACAAGGACACTGCTAGATAGCCAGGGAGGACACTGAAACAAGATGTCCCAGTCCACTGGGGCACAAGAAAGAGCAAATGGAAGTGAGAGGGAGGAGTAGACAGCTGTTGGCCAAGCCACTCCCTCTCGCTTCAGCTGGAAGGGGGAAAATAATAGTCAGGCACTTCTTGTCTTTCTTATAACCTGCCTCCATATTAAGCATAAGATCTGAAGTCTGGAATATGGCACAATAGGCATCTCAGTAACTAACCCTTATAAACTTTGCCTATCAGGGTTTCGCCATATGTAACACGCTTAACCACTTGTAGTTTCTCAAGTACACCATAATTTTACATAATAATATGATTTTAAGGATGGGACTTCAAGCTATTAGAAATATTTTTTTTCTCTTTCAAGACAGTTTCCTTACGTTTTAGTAGTTAATGTAGTCATTGTGACTTTTATAATATTCCAATTGTCTTTCTCCTCTTAGGTCCATGAATACTTCTGAAATTGCACTTCTACTGTATTGTAATCATGAATTCACTACTCCATTCTACTAGACTTTCAGGTCTCTAGGGGCAAACTTTATTACAATAATGTCCTTAGCTTCAGTGGCTGGCACAATGCTATGCATATTGCAAGTGTCCAATAACTTATTGAATTGTTTATGAATCCAGTATTGGAAATAACATATAAACTAATTAAACTAGTGGCAATATCTTTAAAGACTAGTTTACAGCTTTTAAAAAGAACCAACTGGTATTATATGTATTGGTATGCAAAGATAACAAAACTGTATAACAAATTTTCATCATAATGTTAAGAGAAAATGGGAAGTTATGGAATATTATATATAGTGTGATTACATTTTTGTAATATCTTGGAAAACATATATATACGTTTTCTTTTATACATACATATATATATACACTCCGTGAATAATAAATATATTCTGAAAACAGCATACAATAAGTTGTTAAAATGTTAATCCACTCTTCGAAGATAAATTTATGTGACTCACATACATTATGTATACAACTCTGTTAATTTTTATAATGAAAAAGTAATTAGCTTTAAAATGGGGAAATAGCAATAACAATAAACACTTGCAAAATTATAACTTTATCAAAACATTTAAAACATTAATGTTAGAGTTCAAGTCAATTCCTTTCAAATTGCATAGTCCTGGAGGCTTCAGTTCCCTTTAGCAGCGCGCCCTCATAGATGAAAGAAGAGACGCAGCAGGGAAAATCATAGTGAGAGGCCTATATGGGCCTCAGGTGAAGAATGCTGAAAGCGTGTTATGTATTTTAAACTGAGAAAGGGAAGACTTAGGTGGGGAGTATGAGCTGTCTCCAACTCCTTGAACAGCTATTTTATGGAAAAGGTATTAAACGTGTCCTGCTTTGCCCATAGGATTTTACAAAGGTCAGTGAGGGAAATTTGGAGAGAGAAAGATTTAGATTTGATATAAAAGGCGGCCTTTTCCATGGTAATAATTCTTCAGCGATAGAAAGGACTGGTCCCATGGTTTCCTCATTTTCACAATCCCTGAAGTTATCCAAACACAGTCTGGAAAAACACATGTCAGAGAAATTATGTAGAAACTCAGTCTTGTTGGAAGAGACAATTAAATACCCTCTAGGCTCTCTTCCAGCCCCAAGGTTATGATATTGTGAGATCAGAAGGTTCCAAAAGAGCTTTAAAATTATTAGGACATGGAAAGCATTTCTATTAAAAGTGATTCTTTTATTAAATTTGGTTCATATTACACAGCAAAAAGCAAAATGAAAAGGAAGTCTGGAGACATAGTTCTGTTCCAAACTTTCCAATAAATTTATTCATTCATAAATTCAAAAGTTATTGAGTGTCTGCTATATGTCAGGAATTTATACAAGAAAAAATAAAGAAAGGTATAGACTATACTATGTAGCTTGTAGCCTAAAAAACAAGGGAGAAGTTTTAAGCTAACTAGCAAATGTAACATGAAAAACCAAGACAGGCACATATTCTGTACCACAGAAACACACAGAAAAGGAAAGACCTTGTGAAGGAGTGCCAAGAAATGTACAGATAGGTAAACAGAGGCACGCAAGTGTGTGAAAAATGAGTACTTAAGGATTTGTACATTGCTTAATATTGCTAGAGCTTCAAATTCCAAGTAGCAGCTTAGACTAAAAATTCAAAATTGAATTAAAAATGACTTTGGGTACTATTCTAAGAAATTTGGGCTTTTCTTTGAAGGCAATTAGAAGCCACTCAAGGAACTTTAATCAGTACTGTAATACAGTTAACGCTCTGTATCTGCAGGTTCCACACCAGTGAATTCAACTAACTGTGAGTCAAAAGCATCTGGAAAGACTTCTGTCTGTAGCAAACATGTGCAGACATTTTTTTCTTGCCATTATTCCCAACAATTCTATATTCAATTATGGAGTATAACTATTTACCATTGTGTTAGGCATCAGTTAAGTTATTATGAGTCATATAAGGATGATTAAAATATAAAACAGGATACACACAGGATATATGAAAATATTATACCATTTTAGACAAGAGCCTGAGTATCCACAGATCTTGGTATCTTAAGAGTCCTCTAACCAATCCCCTGCAAATATCCTGGGACTACTGCAACAGATTTGTCCTTTAGAAATAATCACCTGTAAGCTTCCTGAAGAAAGGAACAGTGGAAATTTACATTAAAAAAAAATAAAGCTGGTGAAAAGAATTTAATTGACTTTTCAAGGAATGCCCAAGGGAACACCAAGTGGAGGGAGGGAAGGGGAAGAAGACAGGTGCTGGAGGTACGAAAATAATAAAAGTATGTTATATGCATGTACGAGTATGCAAAAACAAAACTCACTACTTTGGGTGATCAACATGTACTAACAAAATAAACTGTTTAAAAGTAACATTCAAGAAAAAGAACAAACAGGATTTAGAGTGTGAAGGAAATGGTACCATTAAATAGGACTACAATGAGCCTATTTTTTTTGATACCGGTGGGATTATCCAAGATAAAGAGGACAGAAAGAACTCTTTTTGAAGAAAAAAATTTAAAATAAATACAAAACAATAAATAATAATATCAACACAAAAACTTCTCATGTTTAAAATTATCAAGAAGCCTAAACAGGTGGACATGCTTGGAGAGATGGCTCCGGAGCTCAGTTGAAAGGTCTGAACTGGAGACAGACATTTATAATCCTCAGAATGTAGATGTCTGAATAACCTAAGGATATGGATGACACTGCCAGACAAGGAAGGTATAAAATGATTTTAAAAATATGGAAATTGGTAGACCTCTCATCTTTAAGAGAAAGCAGCTAATGTGAGACAGTAGATAATTGGCTGGATGCTGAATCTTACTCTCTCACAGAGAGCAAATCATACTGCTAGATAAATTATTTTTTTAAAATATGTTATTAAGAGCCTCAGTAGGACAGAAAAGAATTAAAAAATTATCAGCTAAAATCAAGTGAAAGTAGGAATCTAAATGGTAAGTAGGAGATTAAAACTATGTTCGCTCCCAGGGCATGCCTACCCTGCAGTTGGCTTCTGCAGCCTCTGAAGGTGCGGGACAAGAAGTCAGTTAGTACCTGGAGTCAGTCCCATTTGGGAATTCCTGTAGTATATTCATATGAAGCTGCACTCTCTAAAGTATTGCATCAAGTAAAGAGGCAGAAAAAATAATTCATCTCCTTTCAAAAAAAAATGCAGGGAGAAAGGCAGTTTTGCATCTGAAACTTTGAACCTTTGTAAAAAGAGAGAAAAAAAAGTCTCCTTTAAGGCCTTGTTAGCACAGCCTAGATCTTATTCAGAATACTTAGTTGTTTCAGCAAATCTCACACTGAGCATCTAGTTATAAATAATCCTCAAACCCAGAGGAAAGAAAGAAGTAGAGAAAAACTTCTCTGGTGGAATCCACTCACCCAGGTCTTAGAAATACCAGTGATAAATTTCAAGTAATATAAATTTACCACCAAAAATCACAAAATCTATAAGAAAACATGTATGTGTGTGAGAACCAGAAGAAACAATGAACAGCAGAGTCAAATCTACTATACCTCATATATTGGAATTACAATAAAATAGTTAAAAATAACTGGACTAAATATTATGCAACATATACAGGTTTTGAACATTGCATGGTAACACATTAATATGTACATATTTTACATTTTTATGCACAAGTTAATTTTTTTGTTAAATGCACACACACAAAAGAAATGCCATAAACAAATAAAATTGGTAGTCTAAAATATGACAACAGAGCAAAATTACCAAATGTCTAGTAGCCTTAGTTACTTTTCTCTCGTTGCTGAGACAAAATACCCAGCACCCAAAGTTAAGGGAAGAAAGGTTCATTTGGCTTACACTTTGTAGAGGTTTCAGTCCACAATCAGCTGGGTCCAAGGCAGGGTGGCATGGCTGACAGGCAGAAGGCAGCAAGGCAATCAAGAGACCAAGTAAGGGGATAACCAACTTCCTCCTGTGCCTCATATTTTACTGAGGCTGCCAGGATTAGGGCGGTGCTAAAATAGTCAGTGGATTGATTTAGTAATCCCACATCCTTAATCCCAGCAACACACACTCTAGATCTAGCCACCTCTGATCCAGCTACTTCTTACCACATGAGACTTTGGGAGAACACCTAGACACAAACCATAACACTGGGTATTTATAAAAGGAATTAAACAGGCATTCTAAAAGATAAAATATAATAATTAGAATAAAAAATTCAGTGGAGAACTTCAAATAAATTTGGTAAATTGAATAAATACACCCAATATCCCTTCAGAAACTCTGTAACAAAGCTAGTCGACCGATAAGAATTGAGAACAAGAGAGAAAATGGCAACAAGGTTTTGGGACCTGGAGAATAACTAAGGAAATGGGAATAAAACTGTGCCAAGAACACTGATTTTATAGTTGGAAATGCAAAGAGTAGAGAAATAACCCATTTTCTGTTTCAGAAATCTCATAGGTTCCTAGAATCGACCAGGCCACTAACCCATGAAGTGGGGTGATGGGAGACATGAAACAATGAGGACTTGTTGAAATCTGCTAGGAACTAGATAGATTTCCAGATTTCATTTTTAATTCCACATAGTTGGCTTTCTTTATAAAATTGCTGAGTCTCTTAACTTGGGATACTAAACAGAATTGAAGCTAGGGCAGTGTTTCAAAAAAACATAGAAATTAATTTAATTCAAACACACAGTGAGACAACTTTCTCAATTCCCTTCTCCAGCCCCACCCCACATCCCACTCTTTTTATTCTCTCTGGCATCTAGAATGCTGGCATTTAGGCCTTTACCCTTCAAAGTCATCAGGAAAATCTAAAAACCTCAAATAAAAGAGACCCATGATTCTGATATCAGAAGTTTCCAAATGAAAGGCCTGACTACATCTCCCTCCACTGAAGTTTATAGTCAACAGTCCTTGGAAAAGCATCCACTATTTTTAGCCATGTGAAAACAACCAAAACTGAGCACACCTCTTAGGAAAGCCTCAGGCGTGGAGGGAGAGATGAAAGCAAACCTATGAGAATTAATACCTTGAAAAATACAGAAAATATGTAGAGAAAAAAATACACTTTATTTTAGTAAGTATTACTCTTTAAAACAGAAAAGACGGTTAGCACAAAATAAGAATGCCATGCTATAGAAAAGAATGCTTGTAGAATAAAACAACCTCAGTGTATAAAAATACAAAACCAGTAATGAAACTCTTCAGAGAAGTGCTGAACAATGGAGTCAAGGGAAAGTCCCAGAAAGTAGAGCAAAAACCAAGAATAAAATGTATTAGGAGACCAATGCAAGGAATTTAACTTCCTAACCCTAAGCAAGAGCAGAAAAAATTGAGAATAGGTAATTGCCAAAAATTAATGTCAAAATAGTATCCACAATGGAAAGATATGAGTTTCCCCCATGGAAACGAAACTTTAATAGGTAAATTCTGAACTTTTATTGTAAGAAGCCAATAAAAAAATTCTCCAAACCAACCAACAATAACAATGCATTGTAGTTTTGTTATTCAAAAACATAGCGACAAATGTCAAAATAACTATAGCAAAGATCAAAAGTAATTATCTTTGATGAGGAGGAATTAAGAGTAGAGAGGCACTAGGAACTGTTATTTTCATCACTTGTAGAATCATTTGATTTAATAGATAAAAACAAAAAGTAAAAAATGTAAAATGACCCTGAATAGACAGGTTTAATAGTAAATTCAATCAATAGAGATGAAAAAAAGAACATCTAAGTAGAAGATAGATCCAAAGAAATTAATCCAAATGTAGCACAGAGGGATAAAGAGATAAATAACACAAATGAGAGGTGAGGAGACCAGCAGTACATGTGGGAGGCTTATTCATATGCTGCCTCGGAGTCTGTCTCAGAAAGAAAACAGAGACATCATATAAGGGAGGCCATATTTCAAGCAATAATGACTGAGTTTTCTAGAACTAATGGAAGAATCCAATGCTAAGCCTTAGAAATCCCAGGAATAGATCAGAGATAAACTAGAAAGTGAGGTTGTCATAGAATGTAAGGGAATACAAATCTTCCAGGATAAGCCCCAGATCCACAATGCAGGTTGTTCATCTAACACACCAGCATTTGTTAACTAAACTACATAAACATATTTGGTTATATTTTGTAATAAATTGATCGATCCTGTCCAAAATATTTCAATTTAGGTAAATCACATATACATGAGAAGATACACACTATACAAACTGTTTAGGAGCTTTACTATACTGGTCAACCAAAGTGATCAAACTAATTTGTGAATACAGACATTTCTTTACAGCTAAAGAGAAAATTATTTTCCTTCCAAAAATCTTCCTAGGAAAAGTTACCTAAGATACAAAGAAAAAGCAGCCTGAAACACATTTAAGTTTTGTCTACACAAAGCCATATAGCTAATTGAGGAATGAAAGCATGAGGGAAGTAGTCCTTTGTTTTGCTTACATGATAAAAGCCAGTCTAATTGATTCAACATATTAAATTAGTTATTTTGGCATTATGTAGTCAAAAACGTGGGCTATGTAATTAGGGAATTAATTTCCTGTTCTTTTTCCTTAGCAACCTTGTTTCCATCTGTTTATTATCCAATCATTATTAGTTTCTACTTGGATGACCAGGTATAATTTAGGCAGTATAAGTGTTATTTGAAATGGTTAACCTTGTATCATACTACAACGAAAATCTTTTGCTCTCAAAATTTTACACCAAAAAGTTAATGAGCATGACAATCGGAATTACATGAAAGGGACAGGAAACAAAGAAACAGATTTTTTAAAAAAAGATTCTATTTACTTTTTCTGTCATTTAAAACAATTCTCTAGGTGTTGCCGCATGTGAATAAAGCTTTGCTTTAACTGGCAATAAACACTTTGTTAAAACTAGCACAGACAATGGTGAAACACGAAATCTAAGAATACCTGTATTAAGGAGTTTATGGGAAGGTAGGTGCATAGAAAGTGAGAATAAATCAAGGCTTTCTTGGACAGGGGTTATAGTTATACACATTAATACTATTCCTTGGCAGTGTGGTATTTGTAAAGTTACCTCAGTGGACAACATTTTACAGTATCAAAACTTTTGGATCATAAATCTGTGTGATGAAACAATAGCTTCTTAATTTGCAAGAAAATATTATGATCAACTTTCTCTAGGAAATGTTCTCAGTTAACCTCCGTATTATTTTGGGTAATGAAAATATTTCCTATAACAACTTCAGTCATGTAGCATCTCAGTATTTTCTTTTTTTGGGATTCTGAGAAAAGCACATAGTTTTCTAATGCTGTCTCTATTTATTTCTCAGTCATCAGAAAAATGTGTTAAATGTGAAGAAGAAACCCATCTTATTACCTTTTGTTTCAGACAGGTTCCTCCAGAATGCAGAAGAGTCGAATAAATTAAAGATAAAAGTAAGAAACATAATACTCTGTCTAGAGAAAGCTGTGTTGTATTCCCTGAGGACATGGCAATAGGCAGTTGAAGTAAATGGATTGTTAATGAATTTTGCTATTTATCTTTCTTTTGTTTTGGCCTAAGTTAATGAGGATAAGCAGTCAAGATGATGAGCACCGGGTCCTGGCTGATTCTATTGCAAATCTAATTAAAAAGTACTTCTCATCTTAGATCATATTGGAATTCTAAAACATAAGGATGCTTCCATTGGTTAGGACAACCATAATTCAAAACAGAGCTAGGAAAAGAAGTGGTGTTTAATTGCTTGTCAGTAGGCCATTATTTAATGTTGTTCACCTCAGATCAAACTTGCTCAAAGACAAATGGTCATGCTTTTATTAGCTGTACCCTATTAGATAGCACACAAACAAACTAAGGAGTAATAAATCAAATTGAAGAGATTTTCAGCACAACTTCTATTTTTTTCTGGGAAGCCATGATATGCAAATTATCATCCTTTATTTAAATCCTCAAATAAAAATTATTATCTTTTATTAAAATCCTCAATGAACAAAATAACATTGCTTGAAGGTATCAAAATAAATTCTCATTACTTCGAAAACAACATCATGCTGGATATTCTTTTGTATGCCGAAAACTAGAATCCCAATCTACTCCAATAAATTCCAATATTTACACATTATATCAGATATATTACAATTATACACGGGTCTGTTGTATAAATTTCCCTTTGTGGAAAGATTATATTTAGCTTATCTTTGCATCCATTCACAACTAAGAGTTAACCCAAAGCAGTTACTTACTAATTTGTGGAGTCCATATAAGTGAATTAGTCAGGTTATGGAGAGCAGCATCTTTTCCAGGTCTCTGACATAACACTTCATGTCCCTTCTTACTGTACCTCTTGTTTAGAGCCTCTTTCACCACTCCCTAATTCCTTTGAGTAAACAAGGATTTATGAATTACCTATTTCATGTATATAGGTATTTTGATATTCATAAATTGTATTCATGATTTCTTCCCTCAGTAAACTTCCTCTATAATTTGTAAGATAAGACAATACAAATAAAAATAGTTAAAGTAAAAATTTATACCTTATGAGAAATACGAATGACATACTATAACAGCCTCCATCATTTTAATACCACTAATTTACCATATTTCCTTCATCCTAAAACATCACTGATGCAGGCATAATATCGATTTAAGAATAGCATTTCAAGGTTGGGGATTTAGCTCAGTGGTAGAGTGCTTGCCTAGCAAGCACAAGGCCCTGAGTTTGATCCCCTGCACCAAAAAAAAAAAAAAAAAAAATTAAGAAAAGACATTATACAAGATGCACATATTTTAGATCTACTCAACCATACCATATATTTATCCATAAAAATCCATGTCATATTACTCATTTACATTAGCATCTAAGCCATAACTTATTCGAATTCCAGGACTGAATCCAGGATGTCAGGCATGGCAGGCAAACACTGTACCACTGATCTATACCCCCAGCCCTTTTTAAAATTTTTGCAACATGGTCTCAGAAAGTTGCTAAGGCTGTCCTTGAACTTGCGATTCTCTTGCCTCATCCTCCAAAATATCTATAATTATAGGCTATAGATGCATGCCACCCTACCTAGCACGACCCTCTTTACCAATATCAGGGGCAGCAGTATAATTTTGAAACAAATCAGATAACAGTGGAATTTTCTTCCATAGCCACTATTTGGTTAACCTCTAGTTACTAATTTTGTTTTCCTATGAAACAATTTTGTTTTCCTAGTGAAATGAGTGATTAAACCCTCAGGTCTCAAAATTTGGCACCAAGATCCTCATTTAGCTTTGAAAAGTTTCATTAATCCCAAGAGGTTTGGTCATATGATTATCCTTAATCATGCCAGTCTGCAAAAGACAGGTGATTGTCTAGGTTCCCAGTAACTTTCAGTTCTCATATTCCCTAAGCATTTACCATTTTAAATGACAAATGCAGATCCACTGGTAGAACTAGACAAATAGCTCTTCTCAAGTACCTGATGAAGCTTCATTTGACATGCACAGACACTTTCACTTCTTGGTCCTGTCATCATAAGCTCAGATGGCAAAGACTTTATAATTTACTCTTCTGCCCAGCAGCATGAAAGCTTCATTTAACATGAGTTATGTTCCTCAAATTTAGAAACATTAAAGTTAACAATAAATTAAATTTCTTAGAAGGGAAAATACATGATCCACACTTTTGGTCATTTAGTAAGACCCCATTTGCTGCTTTTATATTTGCCTAGCATGCTAGACACATTTCACTTTTTTAAAAAAGCCGTCAGGTAGTTGCTACATTCAAGCAAGTAAGTGGCACCTCAAGAGTTTCTACTTTTAGATCTTACCTGTATAGATATCCCTTAAAAAATTACTGGAAATCAATGTAGTGAACCTCCCGACCTAGAGCAATGAAAAAGGCATAGTATGCGTTGCTTCTTGTTCACATAAATACTGCACACAATCCAGAAGTGTCCAAAAACAAGTAGAACCTATAAAACGCCCAATCAACTAAACATTGTTTCACTTACACCAACTTTTTAAGTTACCTCAAAGTATATGTATGAAAGATGGAGATAAACAGAAGTGAGCTCAAACCTTTAAGGAATAGTTCTGGGGATGGTACTGACAGAAACAAAAGACTATTACACAGGAAATCTAGTCGCCGAGGAAAATGCTAAAACCAAAATCACATATGTTATTCTAAGGTAACGAAATAACAACTGAAGGAGAAATATACATTGGTTATTTAGAAATTGAATGGGTTCTGTGGCTACAATAGTGGACTACTCATAACTATTTGGAATAGATTACAGGGAATATTGGAAGCAACAAAGAATTCATTGCTACTAAAAAATAACCATTAAAAATTAAACAACATAAAATGTAGCTATCAGTTTCTCCATTGTGGCCCTGGAGTCCCATGCGCACCCCGCCCAGTTCCTTCTGGACTGTCCCACGAGAGAGCCACGTGTGCCCAGTCCTGGGAAGTCAGGGCTGAGGCCAATGGGTTTTGGAGAAGCGTCCCCCTGACACAAGCGGAAGAAAGTGGGCCCGAGCTGCTGGGGAATCCAACTCAGGGCCTCACACTTGCTAGGCAAGAGCTGGGGACAAATTCCGAAATCTGGGAACTTACATGAGATGGATGTCTGGGAGCTCATGGAGCCAAGACCAAACAGCTCTCCAGGGCCATTTGCACAGCACAGGCCACAGAGAATCCCCTCAGAAGAAATGACCACAGTTGAAGACAAGCTCATGGGCACAACCCACAGGACGAGAGAGCCAGAGAGGCGGGGAACGGAAGGGCCCTTGACGGAAAGTCCCGCCACTATGCCACCGGCAGGACGTAGTGCAGCCCGCTGGCCACGGAAGGTTTGAGAGCTGGGAGTGAGCTCTGAAGGACACGTCTACGCAGGGCGGCCGGGCCCTGTAGCTCCGTCAGTTTTCCCTACAGTTGAGTCTGAGGACTGCCGGGGCCATTGGGGCTCCCTGCAGAAATGGCAGAAACAAACAATCTGGTGTGGACCAACTGATAAAAATAACTCTCGGTCAATAGCTTGTTCCTGTAAATCACAATTAAGCAGCTGCTCACACTTCCAACAAATATGGTACCAATTAAAAAAAAAAAAAACAAAGAAAAGAAAATTCTCTACTTATGTGCACCTATCTTCCTGGCCTGTGTCTAAAGTGACTAAGCCCAGTCCATACTGTCTCGGGCAGTGTAGAGCGTACTAGAGTGCACTTCCAATATACAGGCTCTGATCTGTACTCCAGATCCAGCCTGCCTTGGACTCCTCAGACTAATGTGGCCTTCGTCTCTGAGGTTTCTGAGTGCAGGGCTTTGCTTCCTCTTTTACATCTACAACTCATTTTCTCCCTGGAAGCTGTACAGTCTTCAGCTGCCCTGAGTGATGATCCAGATAACAGGAACAGCTCAGGATTGTCTGACTTGCACACCCTTTCCTATTTTAGGACAGATCCGTCCAGGAAGACCCACATCAACTCGCTTAACAGGAAATAGTATTTCCTATCATGAGAAGAAAAAGATTCTTTAAAAGGTAAGTTTAAATTACAATAGCTCTCAAATAAAAATAAATTATTTTTAAATATCCACATCTTTTCTTAAATTTCATAGATGTATCTCATCAATAAAGATTAATTTCCTCAAATTTTAAAGACATGAAGAGTATCAAACCATGGAACATTTTTTCAAGAATTAACATGTACTTCATCTGCCACTATTCAATAAAAAAGCATAAACTCCAAAAGTAATTACATATAATCACACTTAAGAACAAAATCTACATATCATCAAATTTATGAACAGTGTGTACATATGAATCTAAATATGTATAAGATTATTTATATACTGTATATATATATGGACAAATTAGTTAATTGTATATTAACCATCAGATAAGGTATATCCTAACAGGAAAAATTCTATGCAACATTTTACAATTTAATTGCTTGGATTTCAAACTGTTAGAACAAAACATTTTCTTTTATCTTTCCCAGAAGAAATTAACTTCATTTTGAAATTTCTAGCATAAGGAATGACCACTCCCAACAGGTTTCAAACAATATCTTTGTTTGAATCCTGGGCTTCCAAGTTATGAAAGCCAAAATAAATCCCTAGAAGAGAAAGTTCTCTTTATTTTTTCAAACTTTTATATTGCAAATACTATTTGTAAAATAGTATTCTTAGTGACCATGGATTTTTATTTCTGAAATGTTTGTAGGAAATGCAAATATATGTGGAAAAAAGTTACCTGTTCATACTTTGGACAAGTGCAAGAAAAAAATAAGGTTGAATATCTTGCTCTGATCTCAGATTGATTCCACTGGAAATAAAATGAACTTGAAAAAAATCAGGAGGTTTGGACAGGCTGAGAGAAACTGAATTTTATAGCTAGTATCACCTACCACATGTGGCCAAGAGTCTTGATGGATCCTCAATTTAAACATGGTTTAATCTGAGCTGTAGTACCAGCTGCCAGACCAATGAATATTCAGTGAAATAATCAGTCATTTGTTGAAAACCTTGGGCACATACCTGGGCTCTGAGAGATAAACATATTCATAATATTTGCTCATAGTTATTTAGAAGAAGGTCCAGAATCACTTGGTTTCTTCCCTACCATCCTTATTTTCTCTGATTTGTTTTCTTATCAGACATCTGGAAATCCTATTGTATATGACATCTTCCTGCATTATAAACTAGTAAGTTAATAACTTGTGATAGTAGGTTGGAAAAGGTGAAACTACATAAACCATGTGATATTTACGCCATTGTGTCTGATTTATTTCACTTAACATTATGGTCTCAAAGTACATTCATTTTCCTGTAAATGACTCAAGTTTATTCTTCTTTATGGCACAATAGTAACATATATATATATATATGTATATATATATATATATATATATATATATCTCCACTTATACTTGAATCTCAGGGGAAGAAGGCCTACAATAGGGTATAAAGGGAAGCAAAGTTCCACCCATTTAAATTGATTGAAAAGATTATGAAAAATATGCATTAAAAATAGACCTACAAGCGTAGGTATGACTTCAGCAGGACCAGAAGTATTAAATTGCATATCAGAAAGAACAACAGAAGCAGAGATGCTTATTTTAGGAACTGGCCATCAGAATGCATGAGAGTAGTAATAGTCCCCCTTGCTGTTAGAAAAGTGCATGCAGGCTAGGCATAACCAAGAGTCTACACACATCTAATCACTCCGGTCCACTTTTTCCAATAAGGCATCCAGGTAATAATATCACATCATCACCATTTTACAGATGAAGGAGTGAGCTACAAAGTCCTTGCTGGTAGCATAACTCACATCAAAGAACACTAAGAACTAATAAGTATAGGATTTGGGAATTGAACTGAGGAAGTGATTGTCAAATTGTATTCCTCTCCATTACATAGTAAGGAAACAGGAAGACAACAAATAAGTAAATTAAGGCTATATTGTGAAGACTGGCTTGCTTCCTAGATTGAAGAATTTGTTCAGCCATTTCTCCTACTGGGTGAATGTTTGTAATGTGAATTGGAGACAATATGATTGAATAAGAAGAAAGACTGACTCTATGCCAGCAGCTGTTGACTGTTACGGTGAGTGGGAAGAAGCACCTTGCTTAGAGGACGATACTGCTGAGAAAAGAGTGTCAGCTCGGCGTGCAGTAAAGGGAAGCCCAGCTGGCAGTCTCTCTTCCATTTCCTAGTAGAGGCATAAATAGCTCTAGAACTCATTGTGACTGTACAAAGTTTATTGATTCCTGATTGATCTTTTGTCAGTTTTTTCTTTTACTACATTATTTCCAGTACATGATGATTACATTCTTCACGGAGAGTTGGCACATGTACATAACATTTTAATTCTCATTTTCATCCCCTTTCCCTCTCCTCCCTCCCTCCTCTCCATCTCTTGGTCCCTTTCCTTTTTGGAAAAGATCTATCTCCCTACATCCTATTACCTATCTTTTATTTTGCTCTTCATTTATATTTTGAGTTTCTCATATAAGAGAAACCATGTGATATTTAAGCCATTGTGTCTGATTTATTTCACTTAACACTATGGTCTCAAAGTACATTCACTTTCCTATAAATGACTCAAGTTTATTCTTTATGGCAGAATAGTACTCCATTGTGTATAAATACATTTTCTTTATTCATTCATCTGTCGATGGACACATAAACTGTTTCCCAGGTTTAGCTCTTATGAATTGTGCTGCTATAAACATGAGTATGCCTCTTTTGCTGTAATATGATGTCTTTAACTCTTTTGGAAAGACACCTAGAAGGGAACTAGCTGGGTCAGAGGGAATTTCTAGTTTTAGTTTTTTTGAGGAGTCTCCATACTGATTTTCGTAATGATCATACTAGTTTACAGGCCCACTGACAATGTAGATGTGTTCTTTTTCCCCCTGAGGCCTCACCAGATTTTGTTATTACTTGATTTCTTGACAATAGTCATTCTTTCTGGAGTAAGACAGAATCTCAGTGTTGTTTTAATTTGCATTTCTCTAACATCCAGAGATGCTGAACATTTTTTCTTGTATTTATTGGCCATTTGCAATTCTGAAAAGTGTCTATTCATTTCAGTTGCCCATTTTTTGGTTGGGTCTTTTATTTTGGGGGTCTAATTTTTTTAGTTCTTTATACACCCCAGATTAGTCCTCCATTTGTTGAATAACTGGCAAAAATTTTCCCATTCTATCTGACCTTATGAGCTTTTCATAATTTTCCCTGGGCCATTGTGGTTTATTTTTGTTAAGTTTGGTCAGTTTGTTATTTTTAGCTTCCAAAGTACTACTATCACATAACCATTTTGAATAATAATTTCATTACTGAAATCCCTGAGGAAAATATAATTTGGCATCTAGTATTATTTGCTGCCTCCCCATCCCTCCTGCATGTTTTCTGAAAATACAAATAAAATACAATTTTTAAATATACAAATAATATTTTAGTAATATTATGATCATTAACATTGACTTAAAACTTGGTGTGCAATGGAGAAGAATTAGTGGTTTCTGAGGAGGTAAATGTTATGTCAGGAACCATGAACTAGCCAGATTGAACATACTGGGTAGAGGCTTTGCTTCGAAGTAGGGAGAAGAAATGGGTGATAATAAAGATGAATCAAAGGTGCCTGAAATAGCATTCCATGTGTCTGGGAGAATAGTGGTAATATTAATAACCTCAATGACAAATATATGAAGACAAATGTGGTTGAAAAGAACATATCAACTGACTATGTTTTGCAAATACCCATTCTGCAGGCATAATTCTCAGGTTATCAAACTGAGTTATATGTAAAAAATTCAGAAGTCACATTAAAATCAGTCATTTCCCCAAAGGTACACAACCATGCTTAAGAACTTCTTTTCAGAAACAATTAAAATCACTCTCAATAATTTAGCTTTTTAGATGTGTACCTTGATTCCTCTGTTTTTGAGCTGTTGGTACAGCTATGAACAGACAATTACGTGCAATGCCTATTATAAAGCATTCCCTGGTTAAATTAATACACTACTTGCTGTGTTACCATGGAATTTAACTCTTAGTAATAGACCATAAAAGCAGTACTAAAATTGAACTTAGAACTCATCTACTTACTGGAAGTCCCTTTATATTTTCTACTGATAATTAGTCTCCACAAACACATATTTGATAATTAAAATTGTAATTCATCCAATATTTGGATATTAGATACTAATCCTAAGGTATTTCCTCACAAGCATAGGTCTTTGAAAACTGAAGTCAATTAACTAATTACAAGAGCAACAAATCAAAGGTAAATTCTTTCATTATCATGACGAGACCTTTGGCATAAGATCTAATTTTTATCTATTTCCAACACCAAAATGCATGCTTAAGTATGTTCAAATGTGTTTTGATAGGTGTTCGGGGAAACTGATAACTTATGAATTAGCCTCAGCTCTTCTCCTTTAGATCAATAAATATCTAGGAATCCTGCAAATGCAGTAATCAATTGGAATATGTCTGAGTAGTCTGATATTATCTCTTGACAAACTCTTTTGTTCTCTTCTGAGTCAGCATGATACATGCAACTTCATTTTATGTCTATAGCAGACATTTCCTACAAGGCGATAACAGATAGCAGCATTAATGCATTATCTGCATTTACTTTGCATTCTTCATCTTAATCCTTAAGCATTAACAAAATTAACATACTTGGTAAGATTTAGTTTATTGTTTTTGAAGGTAGTAGTAAATTTGATAATCAATGTCAACACAGAAGGCCACATACATCATCTTCTTGCTCTAGTCATCTCTCCAAAGCTCAGCCCTGCTCCAGACTGCAGTCCACAGAAAGCTAAAGCACCCTGGCCTTGAAATACTGAGGCTGATGGTTGTGTAGAGTCCTATAAATTAAAATCAAGGGTGGAGAATGTAGGGGAAGAAAAATCATAGTTACAGATAAAATTGCTGCAAATAAGTCATTCTGATACAACAACAAAAAAATGTAAACCCTAAAGACTTCATGCATAATGTCCTAGAGTATGATAGAGAAGACACAGGCCATTTTGGTAGCACATTGTATAGAGTCTAAAAACAAAGAAACAAGACTCAAGAGTGACAAAGGTTCTTGCTGATCCTGCAGCCACTTACAATACCTGAGGAGGCATTTAGTTCATTTAGTTTTAATAGTTTTTTCAGGGAAATTGATAAATTATGAGTCAGCTTCAACTCTTCTCCCTTTTGCTATTAACTATCACTTTCTCCTCATTAACTAAGCTCTTGTCCTGGTCCGTCTGTTTGTCCTTCCTTCCCCCTCCAATATCCAGTTCTGCTTGATTTACTGATCCTTTTCTCTGAATTCAAGAGGACTCAAATACTCTAATACCCCCTGAGTAGCAACAGTTATTTCCTCATTTCATTATAGCTGATCTTCATACTAATTACAAATATTTTTAGTTCGTCCTTGGTATTGAGAATATGCACTTTTAAAGACCTTAGAGTTACTGGGTATTTTTTCTTTTAGTGGGGGAATGATGTGGGAAGGGGATGGAGAATGTGGGAGAGAAAGATAGTTACTGTCTAAAAATCTCTGTTCTTAATTCAAAAAACCTGGCAGTTTTTCTCTCTCATTTTTCAATATATTCTGGTTGAAATACCTGCCACCAATAGCATATTTTCCAGAAAGAGCTTTGTTTTGCTTTCTGTGTAGTGCTCTATTTTTTTTTTTCAGTCTGTACTCAGAGCAAACCTACTGTGTGGGAAAAGATTGCTATTCTGCTCTGGGTCTGGGCAGAGAAAAAGCAGCCTCCATTTCAAGTGTAAGTGACAAAACACCCCCACTAAAAACCACAGGTCCTGCGCATCTTCAGATCCAAAGCAAGAAAGTTTACTTTCAATGTTGTCATATCTACTGTTACTTAGACTACACTGAAATCCGTGGAAATCATGACCTAAATTCCTCCAATATGTTTATTCAGCTGTTTCATGAGTAACAGTTTTATATAACATAATTTCTTTACAGCATTAGCATATTTCTCAGCTCTACATATAAAATCTATGAGATGGACAGGCTGATTAAAATTATAATAGAATGGCTGAATTTAAGAAAATGTTTGTAAATTCAGTGTAAAACTTAAAATGGAAATCTACGGCATACTATTTGTTACATAATGTGGTGCTGTAGACTGTTTTCCATAAGACTTTTTGTCTAATGTCTTTAGGCACATGCAAATATTTTATCCAAGTAAAAAATTTCAAGTCTTCCGTCTTCTGGGTAAAATTTAGAAATTTGCAATGTGGAATTAAATCCATCTTGATTAATCAAGAAGCTACAACGAATTGAAGTAAATTAAAGTCTGAACTTACTAAGAAATACACCAGTAACAATATCCTGTGAAAACAAAATGGGCACCATTAAACAGCATCAGGAACAAGAGTGCATGAATATACATTGAGTAGTTTAAAAATCATAAAGTAGCAGTAAGAGCAAGTTATGTCAATGAATTTGTAAAGTTAGATTAAAAGGATAATATCTTGGTAAATTATTATTACCAAAATAGACACAAGAAGAAAAAGAATACTTGAATTGACCCAGAACCATTTACGTTTGTTTAAAATGTATTCTTCATGAATTTCTGCTGAATGCAACAAGAGAGTAAAAAGAAAACCCCTAGAAAGCAAAAATGTAAAGCAAGCCATAGAACAGAAGATAAGTGTATAAATGTAACAATAATGACCTCAAATTGAGAATATGTGTTTTGTTTCTGTGTGTGTACGTAGCTGTATTCTCCTGGAATTCTCTGAGAAAAAGTGCCAGTGGAAAAAGCTAGGTAAAATAGTTGAACATGAAATTTGGAAGAGTGTATCGTACATAATAAATACTGAAATAAAATATTTTCAATTTCACTAATGATAAAGGAAGTGCAAGTTAAAACTTCAAAGATGCTTCTACAGGTCCATGGAGGTAACTAAAATGAAAACTGACAATACTAGGTGTTGACTAGAATGTGAAGCTGCTGGAGCTCATACAATACTGGTGGAATCATAAATCAGTTCATCTGCTACTGAAAACTGGCTGTATCCACAAAAGCTCCCATATGCATGCCCTATGACCCTCCAATTCTACTCCCAGCCTTGTGCCAGCAAGTATATTCGTGTTCACATGTATGTGCACAAAAATATGGGGAGAAATTTCACAGTAGGCTTTTTGTAAGAAAAAAGTACTTCAACAGCCTATATAGCCATTAACAATAAAACAGATGAATAAACTAAAACATACTTATATGGGAGAATATTATATGCCATTAAGAATGGATGATCATTCTCACTGCTTATCTAATGATACAGATGAATCACTAAACACAAATTGACCAAAAGAAGACAAACACAGGGACTAGGGATTTAACTCAAGTGATAGAGTGCTTGCCTAGTAAGCGCAAGGCCCTGAGTTCAATCCACAGCACAAAAAAAAAAAAGAAAAAAAAACCACAAAACAGTGTACCCAGCATAATTTCAATTATATAAAGTTCAAAACTAATTTATACCATTCGAAAGAACATTTTTATTCAGCTTTTAATATGCACACACGTGTGTGAACATTGAATAACTTATGCTGGAAATTCATGCAGCCCATTCTGGACTCGTTTGAAATCAGAACTGCAGTTAGCAGTGAAGTGAAATCTGAAGGCCTCATAGGGGCTTTTTCCAAGCAAGAGTTTCCAGTCTACTCTGTAAACAAACCAGAGACCTAAGTACAAAAAGTTGGCAAATTCCAGAAACTCTCCCCTTTCCTGCGGCACACCAAGCTGTTTCAACTTTTAAGCTGAAAAAGAAACTGAACTTGTACGTGAGTGATACTGCTCTTCCTTGCAGGCAAGGAGAGAAAAGCAGTTCTCTTTCAGATTATTATTTAGCAACCTTTGATTGTTTTCCTTAAAGAGCTGGCAGAAGTCAGGGTACTGGGCACACGGAAGGAGCACTTAGCCGAGCTGTAGGGTGCTCAAAGTACTCCAATTTTTTCAATCTGTCCTAGCCACAGAGCTGTGTTAATTTTGGTATAATACTATGTTAAGATCCTCCTTTATTATTTAGGTCTCTAAGAAAGACAAAACTGTGTAACATACAAGCAGATTTCAAACGAAACAACACCAACCAAAAACAAACAAACAAAAAAGGCCATAATGGAACAAAAAAACTACCCCTGAAAAGCACTTACGATGAGATGATTCACCAGGCAAATTCCACTAAATTTTTTAAGGAACAGATACTTGCATCCTTGTTCTAGAGAACAGAATTACAAAGACAGGGCCTCCATGCATTTTCTTCAGGTTAGTATAACCTCACTAGCAAAACTAGACTGTACAAAACAGCCAATCTCACGTTTGCTATGTCTTTCAAGTTTTTTGTCAAACACCTAAATTTAGCACATAAACTAATAGGGAACAGAGAAAGGTTAAAGCAGCAAAACAAGCAATAAATAAAATCCATGTAGCTAAAATCAGAATTTAGACTCAATCCGTTTTATAGACACAACCTCATATAATTTAGGTATTCAGGTTAATAATTTTAGAATCTCAGAAATATCTAATGATACTTATAAATCTTGCACGACACTTTTTTTTTAAAGAAAAGATAAAAGGATCTGGTTTTTCTATGCTTTAATTGCTCTTGTACAAGCCGGTTTTGTTAGGCTCACATTTAGCTATTCACCAGTTCCAGGGAGGGCAAAGCCTGTCGACAAGGCAACTGCTGCAACTCAGAGACACACATGCTTGTGCCCAGGCGCAGAGGTTCCCAGCAGCACCAGCATTTGGAACTTTCAGAAATGGGTCTTTTCAGGGTCATGCCAATCTCACTAGTGTGGGCAAGACACATTGTCTAGAGCTCTCCGATGCTCTTTAAAGACCAAGAACTGCACCTGAGTGCAATAGGTTTTGCCGAAATGGGCAAGACCTGTATAAAAGCCACGTCTTTCTTTCTACTTAGTTCAAGAGGGGGGAAAAATTGGAGTAAGAAACTGTTCAAAGGAAATGTATTACCCTAAGAGAGACCATTTACACAGAAATGGAGCGAGCTGAACTCCATGTTTAGCTTTTCTAAAGACGCGAGAGCACTGTGAGATACAAAAACAACTTGTGAAAATTTATTCTGAGTTACTTTGTTGGAAACCTTTTATTTTTAATTATATGACAATATACAGACACAATAATATACACAAGAACAAAAGTACAAAATAATAATGCATTATCCACAAGTCATCTCTTTAAACATCTCTTTATAAATTAATTTAATGTGTTTTAATAATGACTCATTTGTTTCAAAATTTTCCTGACCATAATTGTTGTAATACCTACTTTGCTACACACGAGATTTTTAAAAAAATGGTATCACAGAGGATATATATTTTTGTAACATGTATTTTATGTAAAGATAAAAACTATAAGGCTGTTTACATTTCTTTATATATCAATACATTGCCTTCTCACATCTTTAAATGTTGTCTATCATAATTAATCACTTAAATGTGTCATAATTGTTGTCTGCTATTATTGAACACAGAATATTCCTAATCATTTACTATTACAAT
This sequence comes from Hystrix cristata, assembly GCA_004026905.1. Classification (NCBI taxonomy): domain Eukaryota; kingdom Metazoa; phylum Chordata; class Mammalia; order Rodentia; family Hystricidae; genus Hystrix; species Hystrix cristata. The sequence goes on along the minus strand of PVJO010005032.1, from coordinate 78,744 downwards.
GAAAATATAATGAATTTTTTCCAATGACTAGCAGCTCATATGCTAAAAGTAGAAAGTTGGTGAAAGCTTTGTTGTCATTTTATTCTTTCTCTTCTCTGCCTCTCTCTCTCTCTCATCTTTTCTGATGTTATAAATAATATTATTTTTAAGAGTCGGTCACTCTCTACTTAGTTACTGTTCACATACATAAAAATAGAAAACAGCTTGACATATTGACTTTTTATCTAGTGACTTTGTTATTTATGTAATTTTCATAACTTATCTTTGATTCTGTTTTATTTATGACTATGATTATGCCAGCAGCAAATGGTGAGCCTCAATGCTTATGCTTCAACTTTTTCTTGATTTATTGTGCTTCCTAGAACATCCATTAAAATATTAAATAAAAATGGTGATAATGAACAGGCTTATTTTGTTTCACCCTCTCCTACCTCCAGTCTGCTATGGATTGACTGCCTTCTGAGTCTTCCAAGTTGAGGCCAAGGATGAGGGAGGCAATATAGATGAGGTCTAGCCTGATTGACTTGTTTTGCTCTGCCATTGGATTGCTTTCATCTCATCAGAACACATACTTTAGTCAGATTCGGGGCCTTTGGAGATTCCCAAGCATTGAGACTCCCCTTGCCCACCTCAGAGGCGGGCAGCACCCCTTCCAGCACACCCCTTGGCTTCCCTGTAATTCTACACCACTTTTAGCCATCTGGCTCTCATCCTCACCAGTCATCCCGGAAACCCTCTTAGTTGCAGTCCCTGTAAGATGGTTCTAGACTAGCTCTCCTCCTATGTGGCTCACACCCGCTCCACAGGAATCCCCCGTGTAGCTTTTGTACTTTCAAACAGTGGGAGTACCCCCATTTCCAAAGAAGTTATTGTTTCCTGTTCTTCCATCAAAGCATCCACCTGCCCATCTCTCATTGCAGGCTTTTCTGGCTGTGGGTCCAGAATTGGTAACTGAACTTCATCTACTCGAGAACGACATGTCAAACATCCAAGTGGTTTCCTTCAAGTCCATCTCATTGGGCTTGAATTAAGATGGACCTGTCCTGGTCTGTTCATGCACATCACTGACTGAGGGGAGAGAAGACAACGCAGTGTTCTGGACACTTTCCAAAGACATTCTTGAGCCACCTTTTTTTTTTTTTTTTTTTTTTTTTTTTTTTTTTTTTTTTTTTTTTTTTTTTTTTTTTTTTTTTTTTTTTTTTTTTTTTTGTGGTGCCGGGGATCGAACTCAGGCCCTTGTGCTTACAAGGCAAGCACTCTAATCACTGAGCTAAATCCCCAGCCCCTTGAGCCACCTTTTTATGTAAAGTGAGTGTTGAGCTAAAGACAAACTCATATCTAGCCCTTTCTTTCAGAAGTCTCATATGGTCCCGCGGAATACTGAGAACGCAGCAGAAACAAAGGCAGAACGAATCTTTTTTTTATTATTGCATATTGAGGACGTATAAACCTTTAGTTCATAGTTTCTTTTTTCATCTTTTGTTTTATAAAAATTCATACTAATAATTAGTAATTAAGATAACCTAATCATTTTCCTAATTGCCAAGATGTGCCCAATTTATTATGTCAATGTCATCCATTTTTATTATCTGAATTATGAAAACTCATGGAATAGTTTAGATAAAAAGCACTGTGGATAAATATTTGTATTCAGTTACCACTTATTAAACAAAACTAATTACAGAGTATATAAAACAAATCATGTAAAAGCAATTTATATAAAATTTTTTATAGAATTCTAGTGTCATATGTTACTTTGTCTAATGACAAATACTATTTTACTATAATAAACTATTGAGCTTTGAACATTCACTCTTCGCTGTGGTTGCCCGGGAGTAGCTGTGTATTTGTGAACACTTAGCACTTCCGGTCCCACAGTGAGTGCATGAAGCTCCAGTGTTAAGTTCTGGTGTTTTAACCTGAAGCACGGCCCGAAGTGGTTTAATTCTTAGCCCATACCTACGATGTTGAAATCTTATGCACCCTGTACTGATGCACTATTCATCAGGAACATTATTGTGGGTAAGGCAAGACAATGTGAATAACGGTTCTCTGACCTTTAGCTTCTGTTGGTTAGCTAAGGATTGTGGTAGGTGTTCCAGCAATCTCTCTTGCACAATAATACCATATTGTTATTGAAAAGACTTAGCTGGCCTACACCTTAGGCCACATGAAGATGCCTAATTAGCCCTTCTAATGCTGCAGTTCAAGACAACTCTGCATGTTCTCCTGTATAAAGAACTAATATTATTCTTTAATGAATCCTTCACCTTCCAACAGAGTCCATGTTTGAAATGTTAGTACAAAAGACTTCTGAAGGGGGAAGGGTATTAAATCTTTTGTTTCACACTTATTAACCTTTAAAATATGCACTAAAGGAACAGAATTATCTGTTAAACAGTCTTTCTTTTTTTTATCTATTTGGCTTCCTTACACCCTAATTAGGTCAATCCTCTGATGGTAGAAAACTTAAAAATACTTCACCTTTCTCAGTCTACTTCTATTATTTTTTAGAAAAGGTCATGTTCTAAATTGTTTCAGGGTACAGACTGGGGTAGAATTCACTCAAGATAGTTGTAAAATTTTTTCATTTCAAACAATAACGTCTTTTGAGTCAGGAAAAAAATGAAAGGGGGAGTTGTATTTCCTCTATCAATACTGCATTTTCAAAAACATAAACTAAAACCACTAGCATAAATACAAAGATGTCCAGACCCTGGGGCTCACCTACCTCAAGTAGCCTTTCCTGTTAACAGCTCTCCAAGACTTTAAACATTGTGGCTTCTGAAGCCCTTTTCCACATCATAACCTCTGTCTTTGACTTCAGCTACTTGGTGGATTTGTTAAAATCGCTCACTTATTTACCTCCAGGTCAGACGCCTCATTTGAGTTTCATAAAACCACGTGTGATTATCCTGTCACTGGCAATTTCCTTTAGGCTTGGTCTCTTCGTGGCCAAACAGAATCCCCCTTTAGTCCCAATAACTGTTTTTGTTTTTTTTTTTAAGCTTCTCCATCTCAGCTAAAAATCTGCAGATATCTTCCATATCCTTACTTCTATTTCTGTGTAAATTCAATTGCCTCTTCGCCAGCAATTCAATTGTACTGCCTCCCCCCATGAACAATGCTAGTCCACCCTCTAGCCTCTTATCTCTTGCTGGGAGAAGAGTAAAGGGAAACCCTCCTAACTATTCTGTGCATTACATTATTCTACACACTGTAGCTATTTTGGATTCTTTGAAGTGGCAGTTGAGTCTGTCTCCTAAGTCAGACCTTTTGGCTTTCCATTATACCTAGAATAAGACAATATACTTAAGATCCCTATAAGGTAATCCCTGCTCTCTCATATTGGCTGCATTCTTACTATCTCTTACACAGTTTCCATCCTTCCTCAAGTCTTTTACACACATCATTAGTGTGGCCTGCCACAGTTTTCACTCTATGTTCCTTTAACCTAATTGATGATTCCTATGGTAATACAAAGAGATGTCACTGGAATCCCCCTCAAGGAAAGATTTGATGTCCCCGCAGCTGGGAGGACTGTGGACAGATACCTTCCACTGCAAGCCTCTTCCAGGATTACCTCAGCTGCTGGGTGCAGCCAGGCCCAAGGTCATGGTTTTCCTGGCAAGGCCACAGCCGATGAATGACGGGGGTGGACGGAACCCTGTTGGGTCAGGTGAGCTTCAGAGTTCCTCATAGGATGGAGTGAGGCCAGCATCACAGCTTGACTTGTCACTCTGATGCATCCTGTTCCTTCCTCTTCTTTCTACAAATGTGAATCCTGATGGGTCTCCCTAATACTCTTCCTAATAAATAGTCTCCTTCCAATTACTCCTGCTCCCGCGGTCTGCTTAGATGTAACTCCCTGGAAGAAACTGCACCCATAAACCAAAATGTATACTGTCACTCATCTAGAGGCTGGAAGTCTGAACTCAGGGTGTTGGGAGAGTCACACAGTCACTGAATGCTAGGAGGAGACCCTTCGCACTTACACCTGTGGTGCTATCAGCAATCCTTGTTCCCCGGCTTGCAGACCCTTCCTCTACTTCCATCTTCACAAAGGCTGCTTCACCGTGTATCCACAGCTTTGTGTCCAAATTTCCCTTTTTGTATAAAGACACTAATCATGTGGGATTAAGGGGCTAGGCTAACCCCGTCAAACCTCATCTTAATTACCATCTGCAAAGATCCTATTTCTAGTAGTTAAATAAAGTTATTTACAGGTTCTAGGGTTAGGACTCCAATATATCTTTTGGAAAGACACAATTGGATCCATAAACTACACTACTGAGCATATATGTGAATGTAAGTAACAAATTATATTAGATATTCTATTTTAAATTCCTTCAAGTAACTGAACTTTTTTAGCATTTTTCTGCTATTTAGGATACTTCACTAAATCTCACCATTTGTTTTCCCAATTTCTCTTACAATGATGGTGCATAACTTCCATCATCTGAGGCACTTCTGCCAAACACGGAATTGGAATTTGGTGGTGCAAAAAAAGCACACACTGTGAAGAATCTGTCTTGGCAAGAAAAGCTGACACTGATACCCAATATTTAGAAGCAAGAATGTCAGAGTTCACATTCTGTCAACTGCAAACCCACAGTGCCTGTGTCCCTAAGAATGACAGTAAAGGTGTTTTCAGAAGACCAGTTATGTGCTGTGCTTTGGGACACTGATACTGGGAAAGTGGTTTCTAAGCATGGCTCTTTGACTGGAGCAGAGATTCAGTAAAGTTTTTCATACTCTCTCCATACTGCCTTTCTTCTTCAACCAGTCAGTGTTGGTATGCTTCATCTACTACTAAAACTCTCACTTACTCAGAAATTCAACTTGAGTTAGTTCAGATAAAGGAAAAATATACAGCAATGTAAGTAAATTTGTTAGCTTGAACCTCTGCCAGATTGCAGAGGTATAGTTAGAATCTAGGACTCAAATGCTATCAGGACTATCTATTTCATCTCATCACTTTTCTCTCCTCTCGTCTATATGACAAGTTCAATTTTTCAGGCTGATTATCCCCACTGGCAGCAAGGCCAAGAGAACTCCTGGGTTTTGAGAGCAAAGAATAAAGGCCTTCTATTCACAAGTTCCAGTTTTACAAATCCAGGCAAAATCCTTTGATTAGCCAACTTGAGTCACATGCCCACTCCATAGATGACTCAGTATGGTTAGAAAATTGAATTACTCTGAGTTCATTCTAGTTACTGTGGCCAGAGAAGCAATTCATCCAAATTTTTTAAAGAATACATGCCAGAGCAGAGAATGGGAAGAAGGGAGCCGACTCTCCCTCCGGATGAAGTTTTAAGGATAGGAAGAGAGTGGGTAGCACAAATATGTCCATTGGAAAAATCATTATGAGCCTGAAAACTACTTCAATTTGTGTGCACTATAAATATTTTTCTGAGCATACAGATAAAATTTACCTGAACCATCACATAATACCAAATACTACCTCTTCAAAACTTTTAAGTGGGTCATTCTATACATTAAATAAAATATAAGCTTCATCTATAAGTACACAACCTTCTGCTAAACAATGCTATTTTCCAAGTACCTTAGGGATGTAGCAAGTAGAATAAACAGAGAAACTGGTTTCATTATTCAAAAACTAAATGAATGACCCTGATTCAATGGGTGAATCTAGAACATGGTGTTAGAGTAATAAAGGGGTATCATGTGTTTATAAATATATTCGTGACTTTGCCAAATCTACTTTATATTTTATTTCATTTCCTATTGAACCTTGAATCAAAGGAATTTCACCACTTACCAGTTATGTGGATTTAAGCAAGTTACTTCATTCCTCCATGACCCAAGATCTTTATTCATAGATGACAGTTTAGCACCCATGTCATAGGACCCTTGTAACAACCAAATGTGATATTAAGTGAAACACAGTTTTACTCAATATATTCTTAGTTCTGTTATTATTGTCACCAGATCCAAGTGTTTTTACAGTGACTTTACAACCTTAGTACCACAGTCTCGCTAAACTATCCTTGTCTTTCTCACCTTCTACCCCCAGACTGATGTTTGTTCCAGTACATCTTTATTTTCTTGAAAGAACCTTAATCTCTTGCTTAAAGAAAAAAAGAGCCTAAGTCTCCCAGAAAAGAAGAAAGAGAAACAATAGGTAGTTTTTACAACTCCATCTAATCTTGGAATTGGAAGTAAAACACAAAGAATTTGTTAAATAAAGAAAAAAATGTTTTGTCTTATTAGTGTCATTTCATTTTTAATTGCTTCAATCCATAGGTTCTCAGGTATAGCTTTCATTACAAGGAAAGGTGGACAAATATTGGGAATTTGAATGTTGAGAAAAACTATCAGCATAAAAAAAAAACTATCAGCATAAGCTTCCATTTTCCCATCAAAAATGAGAAATAACTAATATGCTGTCTCAAAATGGAATTCTCATGAAATTTTCATGACATTAAATTTACATATCTAACTAACCTATCTATAATCATTTGTTACTATGTATGATACCCAGACTTATAGCTTTGGCCAAACAAATGTATCATGATCCTCAGTAAAGGAAGTAACAATGAATGAAGAGACTGACAGACTCATAGTTGAAGATTCTACTAATGTGAACAAATCACTGAGCTTTTCAAACCTAACAAAACTGAACCTTGGACAGATTTGTTCTCCCTCTTTTGCTTTGAAGGAAGAAAGCAAAACAAATTCAGTAAACAAGTAGTGATGATAACAACAACAAAAAAACCAGAATGCCTGCTCAGAATTTTCCAACCCAGGAACAGGCTGATAATCCTAAATATATTTGTATAAGAAATAAATGGACAGGAAGTTTATAATGAGCTTCTGATTTTCTAATTACTGTGTTTGTGATATTTTCCATTTAAAAGACATACACATAACAGAGACAGACAGGGTTAGAGATGTTTTCAAGCTATTGTTTTTGAATTATCATTTTAGGAACCTAAGGAGAGCTTTAGGGTTCATCTTAGAATGGTACCATCTGTTCTTATTATCATTCCTCTCCACCAAAGACTACATCGTTCCATATAAAAGTATAATCTTTTCAGAGAATGGGTTTAAAATGTTAATCTCTTATCTACCTCCCATCTTATTATGCAATTCTATTTCTAAGCCAAATATATTATGAATGAATTACTTCACAAAATGAAAACATTGCCATATCAAATTACTATTTTATGGGCATTAAAAAGAAAAGCAGATTGTCTTTGTTTTGTTGAATATTTTTTAAAAGTGATAAGTCTTTAAACTTCCTTGGAAAGATGAAAAGCATTTTTTTCTACCCCATCATCTGAATATGTACTTACTTCTCCTTATTGCAACATCTTCAACTTTATAACTATAAAATATTTTTTTTATTCTTGCTTTTAGAGACTTTAGTTTTGTCATATGGTAAAATCATTCACCTACCTATTCTTTCATCTATTTAGCGATGTAATTTTTAACAAGAGTGGTACCCTGTACATGGCATCAACTTGTACAGGGAAACAAACACATACCTGGATAGTGTCTACTAGGATATTTGTACACTTGTACTTTTATAATCATTTAGTTCTCACCTCAAATTTCATTTCCTCACCTGAGCGTGGTGATGTGTACATGTAATCTCGGCATTCTGGAAGGCTGAGGAAAGAGGATTTCAAATTTGGGTCTACCCTGGATAACTTAGCAAAACTCTGATTTAAAATTAAAAAAAAAAAAAAAAGGAAAGAAGCTGGGATGTAGCTCAGTGGGAAAGCCTTAGTTTCAAGTACCGATAGTACTGGAAAAAAAAAAAAAAAAGGCTCACGAACACCCCACTGGTCAATACATCAAAGGTAGTACACTACTCTACTCTGCATATTACCTCGCATTACTAGTTTACTCAACAAATCACTATGACACTCTACAGTGCTCATTCATATTTATATGATTATTGCCCATAAACTTGAATTAGAATATGAGGTCCAAGACAGCAAGTGGATCTTGCTCTTGTTCATTGCCAGATTCTCAATACTTTAAAAAAAAAATGCTGGAGTATATACACACAATAAATATTTAGTAAGTAAATCAGTAAACACTGGTGGAGCATGGATATGGATATCTATCAAATAATAAACATATATAAATACAATACTTAACTGTGTAAATTGTTTAAGACAGTTAAACAAGGAGGGGGTGAAGGGAGGGGAGGGAAACAGGAAAAAAAGCAGCAACAAGATATATCATGTACAGGTACAAATCCCCTATGATGAATGGTATCACTATGTACATATAAAATGTACCATTAAAATAAAATTTAAAAAAAACATGGTTAAACATGGTTTTATGACTGTGCTGTAGGAAGATTTAAGCTTGTCTAAACTTAATTAGGGCTATTCTAATTAAGATCCGACTGAGCTCAGGGTGATAGATGAGTTAAATTCACATAGATAAAGAAGGTGACACATCGCCGCAAGCTCACAGAGCATGCAGATGCCCTATTACAGGAACTGAAAGATGACCAGTGTAGTTGCAGGGGCTATATTAAGAGATGAGAGCAGTTTTTCAAGTAGAAGTCAGTAGCTGTTCACAGTCTGTGACCCTGACACACAACAAATCCATTTCAGGAACCAATGTTCAAATGTACATATGTACATACATGTATATTATAGGAATAATAGAGATAATTACTGTCCACTAAATAATATCTTGTGTCACTAATGTGTCATATGTACAGTTTGAAAAATACTGGACTAGACTAGCCATAAGAGGGACTCTTTTCCTAATCCTAAGAGCTCAAGATATTCACTTAAAAAAAAAAATTACTTCAGTTACAACATAGAAACTAGATCACGGGAGAGGACAGCCCCTGGAGATGGGACAACACACAAAAGTTCAGGGGATAGTGGGACCAAAAGCAAACAGAAGAATGAATTTGACAAGGATTTAGGGGATAAAAGTCAACTAAGTCTAACCACGCATTGTATAAGGAGAAGAGAGGTTATCACAGACAACTATTAGATTTCTGTCCCATGCAACTGCACACGTAATGGTGCCTCTCATAGGAAATTCACTCTGGAAGAAGACAGAGTGTAATCGGTAAAAGGATTTGTCCTGCTTCTCCTTGTTAAGTTTGAGGCATCTCTGAAACATCCGGTTGATGATTTTGAGCAAGCAATTTAGTTTATAGGTCTCTGGTTCAAAGGTAAAGTCTGATTTAAAGTTTCAGATTTGGGGTTACCTCTCACAGAAATCACAAGAAAGGGTGACTTGCCCTGGAGGAGCGATTCAGGAAAGGAGAGATCCAAGAACAGGGCTTGATGAAATCTCAACCTTCCAATGCTAAGTGGAAGATGATGAGCTCCTAAATAAGGGTGAGAAGGAGAGACTGCACACCTAAGAAGAACAAGCAAGAGAATGTAATTCCACAGAAGCCAAGGAAATGATGTATTTCAAGAAAAGAACCGTCAATTCTTTATTCTCTATACTGAGAATTACAGCTGGCTGCTTACTTTGTATTATTCTGGCTGTTGCCACGATTATTATTGTTATGCTGTTGGAGGGACAAATTGGTTAGTATTCAAACATGTTGATGCCTTTACTGTTTTCCCATGATCTTCTTCATGATTTCACTTCCTTTCTCATCACTTAGATAACATTCTCCATCATTGTGGTCACACAATTATATCAATTCCTTTAACTTTCCGTCTGTGATATCTGCTTAGGGAACCTTGAGTTCTCAATAAATTCATCTGTTCTACTTGTTCACGCTAGATAATACCTGAGGATACCAACCACCGTGCACAGTACTGCCTTTGTAAATGCATCAGTATGTAATAACTACTGATTCTAAACGCCAAACAGAAATTCTTCCATTTGCTTCACTCAAGTTTTTACTCAATTTTCTACAGAAACTATTTTAACCTTCATTTTACAATACTCCTATCACTTGTCCCTCTCAATCTCAGGAAGTTACTATTTCTTGGGATAAAAGAAAAACAGCAGCAGCAACAACAAAATTTTGAGATCATTGAACAGAACATTTCTCAACCTTCCATCAATAATTGTACAAACAACTCTTAGAGACAGAATAAGATGAAATTTAAGAGTATGGGCTTTCCCTATGTACAGTTGGTGACCTTTGAGAAATTGCTTAAACTTTATGTGCTTCACAGTCATCTGTAAAATGAGCACAGTCCTAACGCCTAAACAAAAACAAAAATTGTACCATTAAATGAACAGTGGAGCATTTCTCAAATTTGGGCAAGTATCACAATCGTCCAGAATTCTTATTATAACACAAATAAAGCCCCATTCAAAGAGTTGCTGATATAGTAGCTTTCGCATACAGCCCAAGAATTTGCACTTGTAACAATTTCCCAGGTGAAGATTACCATGTAAACATAGAGTGATGAACACAATTTGTGGGCCCCTGATCTAATACATGTCAAGAATTAGAAATGCCGTTTACACCTAAGAAGCATTTTAAAATATTGGATCATGTATGTGTGTCATTTCCTCCCTTTATCTTGATTGAGTCTGTGGAGAAAGTCTCTCTCCTGCATATGGTTGCTTTCTCAGCCTTGTCCTCTGGAACCTGTGACTTCCAACCATTTTGAGTATTGTGAACAACTGATTACTTCCTGTAAATCCTACATCTTCATATTCTGTTTCTCTCCCTCTCCTTCCTCCACTTCTCCATATTTATAATCACTCAGCTTAATGGACTGGGATTTAAATATGCTTCTTCTACATTAAAACGGAATCACTGACAACACCCTGGACTTAACTTTCAGCCCACTTCTCTCTACCAAGCCAAACATTTCATAATAGTGTTTTCACTAACCCATTTTCCACATTTTTATGCTTTTACCAGCTCCCCAGCTAAATGCTTTCTGACTTATTTTCACACCAACCCCTTAATATTCCTCAAAATTACCAGCACAAACGTCACCACAGCTAACGACAATGGAAATCTCCTCTGGACGCAATTGGCGTCACTGGCCACTCCTTCCATCTGAAAATGTTCTCTTCTCTTTTCTCCTAAATACACATTCTCATCACTCAGTCACTACAGTTCAAACTCATATATTTCTCCTTTTCGAGATTGTCTTCTAAATCCTGATTGGCTTGGCTTGGTTTATTTTGTTACTTGTTTTAAATCTTAAATCTTTTTTAAACTCTCTTTCCCACTTCTGACACTTTATTCTCCCTGAACAAACTCTGCTAAGAAATATTCATCTGAAAGTATAATTCATAATGTAAAAGAAAGGCACACTGAACAGAAATAAATCACTTGAAGTCAGTGTATTCAAGGGAATAAACATGTCATCCATTCTACATGTCCTGAAAATCTTTAACTGATGATAAGCTCTTTGTAGCATTCATCTCGTTAATTGACAAATTTCTAGTTACATAAAATAACACTACTTTTTAAATTTAGTATTTCATTTAGAAAAGAATGGGTTGTTGATGGAGATGGGATTCAGGAAGCACCTTTCTTATCTGTCCTTGGGGCTTGGTCTTTCCTGAGATAATGGTAGTGACCTTCCCTTTGAATGTGCACTTTTGATAGTATGTTTGATAACCAGACCCAGAATAACAGCCTAGACTAACTAATACACATATAATATCACACTGAGAGTCCTAAAATATTTTAAAGTAACCTACAGACATCATAACATTGTTTTCATTCTGCTCACTTCCTATAATCTTCAGGTACTTCTTAACAATGGAACTATGGATAAAGAGGATTTTCACATGTGGTATACATACACACTGTGCAATACTATTCAGCCCTGCAAAAGAAAGAAATTTATTTGTGACAACATGAATGAACTTCAGGATATTATGGAAGTGAAATAACTTACACACAGAAAGACAAATATGACGTAGTCTTACATATCTGTGGAATCTTTGACAATTTGTACTTTTCAAACCAGAGAGGAGAATAACGGTTGTTAGGGGATGGTAGTGGGAAGATCTTGGCCAAAGGATACATGGTTTCAATTAGAAAGAATAGATTCTAGGGATCTATTTACAAAATGACGACTATAGCTAGTAACGATGTATTATATACTTTAAAATTAATAAGAGTAGACTTCAAATGTTCTTATCACAAAAGTGATAAATGCATTGGGATTAAAATGTCTTTATCCTCCTTCAGTTCAGACGCTGAAACTTCAGTGTGACAGTGTTAAGAGGTGGGCCCTTTTGAGAGGGGGTTAAGTCATGGGAGCTGAACTCTGGTAAATGGGACTAGTGCTCCTGTAAAAAAAGGCCAAGGGATCTTTCTTGCGCCTTCTGTCATGTGAGAAACCTGCAAAAATGCACCACCTGGGAACCAGAGAGCAGGTTTTTGCCAGGCACAATACCTGCTACTGACTTGATCTTGGACATTCCAGCCTTCAGTACTGTAAGCAATTAATTTGTTACCCCATGTAAAGTATTTTGCTATAGCAGACTAAATGGATTAATACAGTATGTGAGTCATACTAATTGACTTGATTCAATAATTCCACAGTGTATAAAACCATATTGTACACAGAAAAAATACAAAAATTTTATTTGTAATTCGTGCCTTAATAAAGTGGAGGGACAACCTTATGAAGAAAAAAGCTGAACAGAGAAGATATTGTATAATATTTATATTATTTTGACCATAGTGAAGAGATGAAGTAAGAAGTGGAACTATATGAGACAGGCTCATCTGTAGACTCAGCACAACTGGACTCCTGGTTCCCTTTGAAACAGAGGCTGCCCTTTATGCTAACAGCACAAAATGCACAAAACCAAAACCCATATCAATGAAATACGTAACTATCTGAGGCAAACAAACTCGGGATTTAGCTTGGTCCACATAGGGTGATCTCAGAAAGAGAAGAATTGCAGTCATGTAAAAATGAGTTAAATTGACCCAGGGAATCTAAAGATTATACATCTACTGTTTTTCACAAAATTTATTTTAACCAGTGCCAATAAATCATATAGTTGTATATCAGCACTATGTCTCGTATTATCTCAGTCAACATGCTGCCTAAGAGAAATCTGAGACTGAAACATGGCACAAATCCTGCATGCTTTCAGACTTGCAGGTCTACCTGACTGCTAGGTAACTCTGATTCAGGCACTTCAAACTCAGTATTTACAAGACTGAATTCACTATCTTTCCCTATGTCTGCTTTTTGTTCTCTATCTTATTGGATAGAAACCTCCCAACACAGCTAATAGTGTGACAAAACTACATATGAGATATTTGTGTAATTTCATTTATAGTTTCACTATGCCTTTAGTAGTACAGCTTTTCAGAATCAAAAATATTTGACTCAAGAGTTTAGCTATAGAAAAAGGGAGAAGGAGGTATATACACATAGATTATTATCAAATAATGATTCCTTTGTTGCTGGCTGAAATCTTAATAAACAGTTAGTAGGCACATGAGTGAAGATTCTGGAAAAGATTAGGAAAACATGAACTGTGATTACATGGTTGCATGTACTACCTAGTACTCAGAGTTCAGATTGCTGTAGTGAAAAACTTTCAAATATGAGTGGACTCAACAATATATTCAGGATGTCTGATCACTCTGACATCAGTAAAAAGCACTACAGTAATAAGTGCTTGAGCTTTTCTTTCCTTTGTTACCCCAGCCATTTTGAGGGCTATCCAAAATGTTCTGAGTCTTTGGATTGTGGGTCTCACGGAGCATTTTACCCATATTCTTCATTAAATATGTCCCATTCAAACAAACTCAGACCCAACTTGTATGTCTGGATTCTGTTTTTCCTTAGGACAACTCTTCCATCCAATGACCACTGAGTCTGATCACTAAGGACACTGTTTCCATACTGTGGAAATAGTGCATCCTTATGTTCATCTGTAGTGAAAAAGAGGTAATACCACCTAGAAATTATGTGTAAACAGTTATGCTCATCTGTTATTAAAACGTAGTCTGAAATCCCTCAATATTGTCAAGGAGGATGATCTCCCTCTCCTTTCTACTTTTCACTCTCCTCTTCAACTGCATATGAAAAAGTTAGATCTAATAGAAAAAATAATCAAGCAAGGTCCACATTTTGGTTGACAGCCCAGAAGAACAAAGAAGGCAGGTTTAGAAAACAATAGAGTAATCAAAAACCATCAGAATGGGCCGGTGCAGATTTGCTGTCACCCTAATGATGTTTAACCACAGAAGGGTCTCTGAACACCAACAGCACAGGGAGCTGCTGGTAATTGTAGAAAGTTCTACATGGTGAGAGGAAGCAACTCTGGTTATTTGAAGATATCTCAAATGAAATGGATTTCAATCTGCAGAGCTCTGGTTAATAGTTCCGTCTACAGATTTACTTTGAAAACTCATTTGGGGTTTGCACTTTTTTTCCTTAGAGAACTCCCATGTCAAATTCTATCAGTTTCCGCCTGACAGAACTTAGGTTTTACCTGAGCATAGGTAATGACTACATGTCTCTAGTGGATGAAAATGACTAAAGAAGTTTCATTTCACTTATTTTTTTGTTCCTATTTCTCTCATTTTCACTTCTAGCTCACAGCTGGATGCTAGCACTAGGTATAGTGTCTTTCATCATTAATCCTCTGGTAGTTTTTGCAAAAGTTAATAGTCAAATAAAAATAATCTATAAACTTACTTAAGCTGGTATAGTTTCCTTTGATTTTTTTCTTGCAATCTCTCCTAACAATGTCATTTCAGAAAAACAATTATTTTCATACTTTATTCATGTAATAAATGAGATGTGAAATGAGCTTCATGGATAATAAACATGTCAATGACTACTAAGTTTCACCCCGTATAAACAAGAATTGAGCTGCTACTCTACATAATTAACCATAAAATTTTAGGGTAGGTGTCATATATAAAGACTAAACTATCCTGAATGAAAGAAAGACTTCAGTCCTAGAATGAAGTCAGAAAGTCATACACTCACCTACCTGGGAATAAGTAATTTATTTCAACACACAATTAAACTTATATGTCAAACTTCTGTTTTAAATGCTAAAATCAATTATCTCCTGGGGGAAATGTAACTTTTACATAGTTTTATGAAATGTTTCGGAATATGGCAAGATGTACATTAGTGGCTTTCCCCAGATATGGAAAAAAACACCAAATAGAGAAAAATGAACTTGAAAAGATACAGGAGCAAGGGTAAGTTGTGATTCTGTGCCTTGAAAATAGAAATGTGTTTATGAATAAATAAGAAAGGATCTAACCAAAACAATTCTAAAATATTTCATTAAAGCATTATTAATTTAAGCAGGAATATAAACTTGAACTCTTTAGAGAGAACAATAATAAACTACAGAATATAGCTATAAAAAAGATAAATTGCTTATTTGTCCAAGAATGGTGCAGATGAATATTGATTTTCTTTGTTTTCGCATGACCACCTTCTTTCTTATATATGAAAAAAATCTCAGAAAATAGAAGCAAAATGTAAGTATTCCTAATGTTTTCCTTTTGGTAGCTGTACATGCTGAAAGAAACAAATGGAGTTATATCTCAATAGGGCTGTAGATAATCTGCAAGCCCCTGTCTATAACTGTTATAAAGTCTATGTCAGTGTGGAATTTTAAAATGTACTAGCTTGAAGACATGACTTCTATTTTCCCAGTTCTTATTTTATAAGAAATTTATGCAAAGTTCAGGTACTGGTTTTGTAAGTCACAGGACATAAACTATAATCACCATTCAGTTATAAAATTAAGAACTGAATTACACGTTCTCTGGAAAAAACGTTCGCATTTTTCACAACAATCTGGATAGCACACAAGTTGGTGCAACACGTTGGGAGCACTGAGTTTGCAATATATCCCAGAAAACAATTATGCAGAAGTATTTAACACTCATATCTATAATGCCTTATCATCAAATAATTGCTTCTCTAATACATTCATAAACTGTATGAAAACCTACTATGTTCCTTGAGGAACCCCAACCATCAACCTCTGATTGAGGCAAGCACCTCCCTCCCTCCCCCCACTCCTCCCCCACTTTCTCCAGTACCGGGGTGCAAACTCGGAGCCTTGCACATACTGCACAAGTGATCTACCACTGAGCTACATCTCCAGCACTTTTTAAAACTTTATCTTGTAACAGAGACTCCTTGTGTTCTCCAGGCTGCTGCTGAACCTACTACCTTCCTATCGCAGTCTTGTGAGGTAGCTGGGTTTACAGACGCTTGCTGCCATGCCTGGACCCAAATAATAGCTCTTAAAAATTCTTTTACTCTCTTTTATTTCTTAGGTTAGGTGCAGGAAAGAAAAGACAATAGGATTTTCAATCTGATTTAAACTAAAACTATTTACTTATTGCACTGAAGAAATTAGTATAATTGTTTCCTCTACTTCTAGAAACAGGATTCATATTTATTAAACTTTTATATTAAAATGGAATTAATCTCTGCAGTTACATGTTTATCCACTTAACCACAAATTCATCATTCCTACAGGAAACTGTCAAAGTGATATTAAAGGTATTGGAGGAAGTCAAGATTTGCTTTATACAATTTATCTTAATGTAAATCAATTCTTTGAAATAAAGCTACATTCTTCTTTAATTTATTTTATTTTTTAGAGAAGTTCCAGAGTTACAGAAAAATTTAAAATATGTGATAAAAGTATACCCAATTTCCCTTGCAGTACATTAGGTTACATCAGTGTATTACAATTAATGAACTAATATCAATACTTTAGCATTAGCAAAATTCAAATTTCATTCAGATTCTGTAGATTTACTTTGTGTACTTTTTCTTTTCCAGAATCTTATCCAAGACATTGCATCATATTTAATTATCTTTAAATTACTCTGAGATGTGACAGCTTCTCCGACTTTCTTGTTTTGATGTTCTTGACAGTTTCGAAGAAGTACTAGACAGGCATTTTGTAGAATATCTTGCAATTGGGATTTGCCTGTTTGTTTGTTTGTTTTCCCCTCACACTTAGATAAGGATTATGGGTTTTGGAGAAGAAGACCACAGAGGTCAGCTGTCATTTTCATTACAAAATATCAAGCGTTCAGTCTGCCTCTGTGACATCACTATTGACCTCAGTCATCTTACTAGGTACCTCCATTATTATTCCTATCAGTAGTGTTAACAGCAGCTAAGTCAAAACTGAGTCCTACCATTCTTAACTCAGATGTTCCCCAGAAGACCGCATGTTAAAGGTTTAGTCACTAGCTTGGAGCTCTTGGAAGGTGGAGAAAGCGTTAAGAAGTGAAGTTTAGTGGGACGCTGTAAGGCCATTGAAAACGTGGCTTCACAGGGAATAGAAAACACTTTGCTTTCTTTCTCACTGTCCAGCCATTTGGGAAGCAGCTCTAACTCCACACCCGTCCACTCTGACGTTTTGCCTCACTCATGTCCAAAGACAAGAGGAGCAGTTGACTATGGCCTGAAACCTCCAAAACTGTGACCAAAAACCTTTTCTCTTTATGAATTACTTCAGATATTATCTGCAGTAATGGCAAGCTAATACTCTGATCATTTAGCTTTGCTCTATTCCTTGAAGTCTTAAACTCCATCAGTTGTCTTCCAAATATTGAAATTGATGTTCAGAGGTCAGCCTTTTAATGAGCGAAATAAAATATTTTAAATAATCCAGACACTTGAACATTTTAGAATTCACAGATCATCTCCATTCAGCTTTTTTAAAAAATAATTTCCTCTGTATAAATGTATATGTTCTCTTACATATGGAAAAATATACATGGATATAAGGAATAGACAGACTAGCTGTATTTTAAAGGAGTGATTATTAAACTAAAGTACTGAAAGAAAAAACAGGAAAACTTTTAAGAAACATTAGTCTTGGTGCAGGGAAAGACTTCTTTAAAACAAATCTTGAGAATAAATAAATAAAGCAATTATCAGTTTGAGAATTTAAATGTGAAAAATTTCTGAGCAATTGAGAAAAGACAGCACTAAGAAAGTTAAAAATCAAATGACAGACAGAAATAAAATATTTGTAAAATATTAGATATTAAGCATTGAATTAATGTGTAAAATATAAAAATAATAATCAATATTCTCATCTATTTTTGATGAAATTCAAAAAGGAAAAAAATCTCAATAGGAAAGGGAACGAAGGTTATATTCCAAAGCAGCTACCAGATGGCAAAGCACAAATGACTAATACACATATATAAAAATGTTTACTTGTAATACAGAAATTGCAAATTAAGCCAAAAATGAAATTTTATTTCCACTCATCAAATTGGTAAAATTGTAAATAGGAAGTGAGGAAACACTTGCTAGGCAACCATTGTGAAAATAGAAATTGATGCAACATCTTAAAATAATATTTTAACACTACATGTTTACATTTTCAGTGGACACCTGTAATTTAATAATTCCATACCTAATTATCTAGCCTAAATTACAACTATGTAAAAAAATTGTTTAGATTCTAAAAAGCAACCCATTAGGAAAAAATTAAACTTTTCACAGCATATGTCAAAATAATTTCATTTAGCTTGTTCCAACTTTGCCAAATTCTAGAATTGATTTGGGTCAATCTAATACCTGAAGTTCAAAACAATCTTTAAAGCAATCTGTTTAAAATGCATATTATTACAAAATTGTATATAACAGTAGACAAAGCAAGCAACCTAAGTGTTCGTAATTAATGAAATGCACTCATGTTTTAGAGTAAGTGGAGAAAAATAAAAGAAAGAAATGGAAATACCTACCACTATATAACCTCTTTTATTAAGTATATTACTTAATATTTTATTCTCTTTCTACCTATTATAAATGGGATTATTTTCTTTTAACTTAGTTTGTTGTTAGTTTTAAATACAACTGATTTTTGTACGTTGATTATCCTACAACTAATGATTTATTAGTTCTAACATTTTGTTTGTTGGATCCTTAGAGTCTTATACAAGTATGTCATCTGTAGAGACACTTTTACTTCTTCTTTTCTAGTTTCAAGGCTTTTAAAAAATTTCTCCATCTTGTTAAGTCCAGCTGAGACTTTCAGTACTAGGAGGAATAGGAATGGGATTGGGCAATCTTGCCGTGCCCATAGTCTTAGAGAAAAAGCTATGAGTTTTTCACCACTGAACGTGAGGGGAGGTGGTGGCTTTTCATACAGGACTTGTTTTACCTTGAAGCAAATTCCTCTGGTACTAGTTTTTGAGAGTTTTTATCATGAAAGGATGTTGAATTTTCTCAATACTTTTTCTGCATCTATTGAAATGATCCTGTGGTTTTACCCTTCTATCCATAACCTGACGTATCACATTAATTAATTTGTCAAGGCTGAACCCTCTTTGCATCACATAGGTAAATGTCACTCTGGAATGATTCTTTGTGCTAGTGAATTTACACTGTTACTATTTTGTTGAGTAGTGCTCATCTGTGTTCATCACTGATATTAGCCTATAGTTTTCTTCTCATGCAGTGTCTTTGGCTTTAATATGAGAATAATATGACTGCATAAAATGAAATTGGAAGTACAGACATTGCTTGTTTGACTATCAGGTTCCATTCCTGCCACGAGGTAGGTAATTGAATTGGTCTCTAAATGAAGAATTGTATATGGAATGTACATTACAATAGTTAGAAGAAATAAATGGTCAAAAGAAACTCCAACTTGATGACTTTGCTTTTGTCTAACTCCTACATGCAGAATCATAATGTCTACCAGAACATAAAACTACAGTATTATATAATACAATCAGCAAGGACACAGTGTTGTATAAACAAGGTGTACCATATCCCCCCAAAAAAGTCATTGAGGCTCTATAAACAAGATGTGTGTGTATATATATATATATTAAAAAACAAAATGAAACAAACAAACAGACAACAACAACAAAATATGAGCTGTAAGTCTGAACTGCAGGCCTTGGTTTTAAGTCCAAACAGTCATTAACCAGGTAGATTGCTAAATCAGGAATATCTGCATTTGATTTTGGGGAACAGTTTGAGAAAAATTGGTGTTAGTTCTCCTTTAAATGTTTGGGAGAGTTCACCAATAAAGTCGTCTGTCCCTGACCTTTTCTTTATTGGCAAATTGATTACTAATTCAATCTGTTTACTCATTATTAGTCTATTCAAGTTTTCTATTCATAATTTAGTCTTGGTAGCTTACATGTTTCTGAAAATTTATTCATTTCTTTTAGGCTATTCTCTTTGTTGGTGTATAATTGTTTATAACTGTCTCATAAACCTTTATTTTATTTTGGTGATGTCGCCATTTTATTTTGGTGATGTCCCTATGTTCATTTTGGATTTTGAGTTTTCTCTCTTGTTTTCTTAATCTAGCAAAGGGTTTGTCAATTTCGTTTACCTTTCAAAATAACACATTCTAGTTTCAGATTTTTTTCTGTTTTTAAATCTATTGTTTTGTTTATTTTTTCACTAGTATTTATTATTTATTTATTTCTCCTAAATGTGTGCTTACTTGGTTCTTCTTTTCCTAGTTTCTTAAAGTGTACATTTCAATCATTTATTTGAGATCTTTCTCTTTTAAGGTAGGGAATTAATGCTAGAAATATCCCTTGGTACTATTTTTACTATACCTCATACGTTTTGGTATGGCGTATTTTTAAAAAATTTTTTCCAAACATTTTCTAATCCCCCCTTACTTTCTTCCTTAACCAACTCATTGTTCAAAAGTATGTTAAATTCCACATATTTATGCATTTTCCAATTTTCTTATTATTGACCTATACTTTCATATCACTGTGCTCAGCAAAGGTAATTAACATTTTCTTTAATTTGTTAAGACTTCTTTTGTGATCTTTTTCTAGAGAACACTCTTGTGTGCTTGAGAGGAATTTGTATTCTGTTGCCCTTTAACGTTCTGTACATGTCTCTTGTAGTGTTCAGTGGTCTGTTTCCTTATTGATTTTCTATTCACCTGTTCGTTACTAAAAGAGGTGTTTTTAAAAAAAAAAAAACATATTATTCCCAGCACTCTCCCCACCAAAAACCTATTATTGTGCTACTGTTTTTCCCCTTCAATTTCTCAATGTTTTAGGTGCTCTAATGTCGGGTGCATAGATATTTATAATTATTTTATCTTTTCAGGAATTGATCCTTTAATCTTTATATGACTTCCTTTGTCTCTTGACTGAAAGTCTATTTTGTCTGACATAAATACAGCTATCTCTGCTATCATTTGGCTGTCATTTTGTCTTTTTCCATTTTTTGTTTTTAGTCTGTGTGTGTCCATAAATCTAAAATGAGTCTCTTGTAGAAAACTTAATACTTGGATCATGTTTTCCTTTCTTTCATTTTGAAAATCAATTCAGACACTCCATGTTTTTTGACTAGAAAATTGAACCCATTTACAATTCAAATATGTAGGGAAGGATTTAATATTGCCATTTTGTTCTTTGTTTTCAGGCTCTCTTACAGCTGTATTTTCTTTTTTGTCTTTTGATGTCTTCCTATGTGATCTGTTATATTTTTGTAATAATATATTTTGATTATTTTTGTGTATATGATGAATATATTTTTGTGGGTACCATAAGATTTATGTAAACCATAGCAGTTATTTTAAATTGATAACTAAATAAACATGTAAGTTAAAAAGAAAAATAATTAGTGAATATTTTGGTTAGAAAAAAATTCCCCAATGATTCACAGTTGCCAGTTGCCAGTATTTGTCAATCTCTCATTCCAAAAACGACATAATGAGGCCAGGTTTTTCAACAGAGGAAATTTTCTAAAATTAAATACAGTCAGGCAGTGATCCAACATGCATAAAATTTTGTGTAACATCAGTTTCTCCATGAAAAACATCAGTCGTCTTCGTACATAAAACATAAATAGCAGGGCATAGACTATTTTCCAAACTTTGAGTCCCAGGATGCAGAAGACTTTCATTCCAGTTATGATGCATTTTAAATTTAGGCCAGTAGTTGCTCATTTATAAGAAAGCCTTCATGGTCATATTTATATACTATCTAGGAATTCATGAAATTTTTAGAGCTTTTATAAGTGTTTATTTAATCATTTAAGTAGTCAACATAAATGTCATGGTTTCCTTGGTATAAATTATCATCTCCAAAAGCTATAGGTTTATATTTTTACAAATTATTTCATTTATTGCATTTTGTAAAAATTTTACTTATTTAACAACGTTGAATAACAGTGGTGCTGATAGACATTGCTGTTTTGTTCTTGATCCTAATGGGAATTCTTTTAACATTTTACTATTTAAAATTATTCTTGCTACTGAATTTGGTAAAATGTCTTAATCTGCTGAGAAATCATCTGAAACCTTTTTCAACAGTAAACTTTAATTAGATATATACTGTCTTTTTTACTGTAAATGTATGTAATTACAGATTCCTCCAGGAAATTAGCCATTCCCTCTAGGTTTTGTGTTTGTTGTCATAAAGATGTCAAAAACTATTAAACTTTTCCTATATGTGCTACTCATGAACTTGTGAGTTTTTGCTTTCCTGTTAATATTTATGTTAATTTGTCAAAAGACTGAGTTTTGTTTGTTTGTATAAAACGGAACTTTGGGCTGGTTTTCTATTACTTATTATTATCTAGTTAATTTTAGTTATCTTTACCAAATCCTTTTTAATTACTGGAGTATTTCTGGTACTTTCCTAACTTCTTATGATCAATAAGTTCATTTCCCTGCAATTTTCTCTGTGTGTGTGTGTGTGTGTGTGTGTGTGTGTTTTCTAGTGAACCTGATGTCATGCATACAACTTTGTCCTGTATTTCCCGACATTAGGTTTTCTTACCTTTCTTTTATATTGCTTGCCAATTACATTTTATTTTTTTAGTGGTCAGTATTATTTATGAGAATATCTCAGTTTTTTCTTTTATTTTATTTTAAACCAAGAACATGTATTGGTACATTCTACATACAATGGTCACATTCATTACATTAATTCTGTACCTATACATGATGTATCTTGGAATATCTCAGTTTTAAATTGGGTAAAATTTCTTTTATTTTTGTTTTAGGAGGGTAATTTTTAATTAGTTACTTCTTTTTTAAAATTTTATTTCAGTGGTACATTTTAGACATACATAATGATAACATTCATCATAAGGAATTTATACTTGTACATGATATATTTTGCTGCTTTTTTTCCCATTTCCTTCCCCTCCCTTCAACCCCTCCTCCCCCCTTATTTATAGAAGCTTTGTTTACATACTTTTCCTTCTATTCTTTTTTCTTTAATCAGTTACATGCATTAATTATGATATTTATAGATCAAATATAGAAATACTTGTAGTATATGCTTTTTGTATGCAACTATTGATATTATATAGGCATGTTTACATAATAAAATTTATTGAATACATTGTTTAACTGCTTTACGTTTTTACTGAATTTTTAAACACATGATCCGCTTTATCCTAAAAGAAATATACTAAAATCCTATTTAATTTTTAAGTTTCCCTACATTACTAGTAGCTTTTGCTTTGGATATAGTTAGCTGCTATGTATTTTGATACACAGCAATTTTTTTAAATAAAAGACAATTTATTTGAAGGGGAGGAAGGGGGAGGAGGGAGAGAACACAGACATGGCAGATAGCTGCTCTGGACAAGTAGGGAGTATTTGAAAGTGAATAACTCTGCACAGCAATTTTTGTTTATGGTGTTTTCTCTTTTAATTTGAACTTTTAAATTACATTCTGCCCCTTAATATTTTTTGTTGCTATCAGCTTAAAATGCCACCTTTTGTAGTATTAATAGTGATACTTTGCTTCTAATTTCTATTCTGGCATTCTGGCTATATCTTCATTTTCAACCTCTTTCGTCACTCCACTGTATATTTGTCTCTTATAAACAGCAAATAGCTACATCTAGGTTAGTTTTGAGGTTTACACCAATTTTATGGTCTCTCTCTTTTAGAAGATTCCTTAAGAATATTCACATTTAATATAAAATTACTTATTTCATTTTATTCTTCCATATTAATATTTGTATTTATTTTAATCTGTTGTCTCATTCTTTTCCTTTTTGGTGGCTATTACTAATTAACCCTTTGTTAATTTTGATATCTGTATATATAGTTCCCCTTTCTTCTTCCAAATTCATATATTTTCTCTGTCAACCAGCTTCATTTTCTTACTGCTCAGACTCTTCCCTGTAAGCTTGAAGGTTTTAGAATACACGTTCCTCACCACACCCCACCCTCAACTTTTTCTCCCAAGATTTCCTGAGATAATTTAGGACTTTTAGTTCCAGTGTTTCTTTGAAACAGATCCCTTCTATGTCAGTCTTCATTTCCTTCTTCATTTGCATACTCACACCCTACTTTGTTTAGAATTATATATACATATTGCAATATTCTTTGCTTAAGATGGTTTTCTTTCCACTTAATCTTCTACTATTAGATGCCCCTGTCCTGCTTTATTTGCTCTGTAGCCCTTCCTCTGATGCTTTACAGAGAGTTGGTACTTGGTGATATAGTCTCAGCATGCTTGCGTAGCCTCTAATACTTTTTCTTCACTATGGCAGATAAATACTATCTTGGAAGGCTACAGGATATTTACATTCTCATACTTTTCCTCCCAGTGGCACACATTCCAGCTTAATAAGTCTACAGCCATCAGTCACATTCCTGTAAATCTATCTGCTCTAGTTTGAATGTCGTATTCACCCCAAAGGTTGTATGTAAAGGCTTGGTCCTCAGGTAGCAGTATTGGGAGATCTGGAGCGAATTTCAGAAGTGGGTCTTAATAAAAGGTCCTCATATCACTGGTGGTGTACTCCTAAAGGGGACTATGGGACTCTTTCTCTCCCTCTTTCCCTCTCCCTCTCCTTCTCTCTCTTTCCCTCTCCCTCTCCTTCTCTCTCTCTCTCTTTCTACGCCCACCCCACCACACTCTTGCTCTGTTCCTGGTCCCAGATGTAATTGCTTGCTTCTTCCTGACATGCATCCCAACTAATGCCATCTACCACCCCCAGACAGATAATGCCATAAAGTAGCAGCCCTTCACAACCCTGCTGTGCTGTTGGGACTTT
This sequence comes from Hystrix cristata, assembly GCA_004026905.1. Taxonomy (NCBI): domain Eukaryota; kingdom Metazoa; phylum Chordata; class Mammalia; order Rodentia; family Hystricidae; genus Hystrix; species Hystrix cristata. The sequence goes on along the minus strand of PVJO010005032.1, from coordinate 53,794 downwards.
GAACCTCCACAACTGTTCTCTAAGTAGACCTTTTTCTTTGTAAAGTTATTTGCTTGAGGTATTTTGTTGTAGCAACACAAAGCTGAGTAATACACTACTTCATACACATAAAAACACTAGTTGATGAATGTTATATATAAGGATGTCTATTATGAAATTGTTTATGGATGAAGGGAGAAAGCCAGGGTCAAATATTATATGGAATAATAGAGAACTGGAATAAATATGGTATAACTATACTTTGAAATATTATTTTTGATTTTAGAATTATAAATTCAGCCTCTACTGGTGGTTTTGGAAGATCTTAATTATCCAAGTATTGAATTTCAAAAGCCATAGAAATAATACACACCATTTTTGCATAACAGTGACAAAAATGTCTTGTGTCTGATTTTATGTGTTTAGTGATTAAATACTAGTTGGATAGAGAAGATTGAGAAAAAATGCACAATAAGCCATTAATAGTGTTTATATGAGATGAAGAAAGATGTATGAAGTAAAATATATTTTATGGACATTTTTATTTACCTGAATATTTCTAAAAACCTTATTACATGTTTTATACCAATAGAAATATTTATCAAAATGCTTTTATAAAGCCTGTAGCTTCTGTTTCAATATACTCCTTCAAAGTATTCTAAAATTATTCTCTTCAAATATGTCAACTACATTCCTTATAAAGTACTCTAGAATTTTGTCATTAATTATAAGTTCACACAAATCAGTAGTATCATGCTTCTGTGTGTCTTTTTATCATTTTCCAGAATGATGTCTATATCCATAAATCATGCTCCACCATGAATTTCTTTAGGTGGCAACCTCCGCTCAAGTAATATTCCAGAGTGATTAGATATATTTTTATTCCAGAATACGAACACTGTGTTCTTGCCTGGAGTGAATAAGCAAAAGGATAATAGGATACAAAGCAGAGAAGTAATGGAGAAAAAAGTCACAGATGCTCTTCAAGGCAATTTTCAGGATTTTGCTTTCTACTTGATCAGAGTGAGGTACCATAGATGCATTTTGTGTAGAAGAGTGCCAAATATGACACAGCTTTTCAAGCATCACTACTTTGTGGAGAGAAGTGTAGTGGCCAGAGATAGAAGCAGGGAGACAGAGACTATGGCAATGATTCAAGTGAGAAGTAATTGTAGCTTATACCATGGTAGTAACAGAGGAGAGAGTGGGAAGTGGTTGAATTCTGGATATATTTTGACGAAAGGATGAAAAGGAACTCCTAACGGATTGAATCTGTGATTTGGGAAAAAGGGAGAAATTAGAGATAAATCTAAGGTTTGGGGTTTGAGCCATTGAAATTGGAAGGTGGTGGGAAAGGGAAGTTCAGGGCACACAGTGAGGAATCAGTACTTGTTTGGGACATGCATTTGAGATATATGTGTGACTTTGGAATTTTACACACAAGTGTTTTTAACAACTCTAAGAAAAAATTCAGATACTCTCACATACTTATTCAGTTAGAGTCTAGCTTAGTACCTCAGAATCACCTGGAGGAATTCTTTCCAAGCAAATTTCATAGTGGCCACTGGATTGCTCTGTCTACCACTTTTCTGTATCTACTAGATAACTATATTACACCTTATGGTCTCATGACAAAGTTAAGAAAATATTTCAGTCTGTCAACATTTTCTATTTTTGCACAGTTGCCGACAGCAAAACGTCTTACTTTGATTATGGTTGGACATTGTAGTATATATTTCATTATATTTCCCAATTATATCATTTTTGTAACATTGCTTGTGCACGTTCTGTCTCAAACTAATTTCTATCAATGTCTCATCTCATGCTTTATACAAAGAAAGCCACTGTGTTCTGTTCTTCTCCGAATGCTTTTCTCCTCCATAAAATTTCTAGTTGTTTTTTCTATTCAAGTGTTTTCAGGTTGTTTCAGGGAAAAGGAGCTAGACTCTTGCCATGGAAAAGTAGCATTTCTAAATTTTTACAGAAAAGAAAACTTAGTCTTGGAACAAGGATGAAGTCTCCCTCTGACTGCAAATGAGTACTGCTTCCGTGAGAGGGACAACCCAAGGTTTGCAGACTCTGAGGCCTGACCTTTCCGGGAGGCTCCTACCTTCAAGGGTAGTGATGATGCCGTGCTCAACAAAGAGAGGTGCCCGAGCCCCTCCATGAGGATCCCTGAATTTTAAAGCCAACCCTAAACTCATCCAAATGAATGAGAAAAGCAGTGAAAATTCTTCAAACCAAAGATGTTCTCTTGAATCATGACAAACTTTGGGTATTGTTTTCTAATTTGTCATGCTTCAAGACATGCTCACCAGAGTATTGTTAATTCTTAGCAGTAAAAGGAATCTTGACACTAATAGTGCTATGAACTGTATTGTTAGCTATCTTCTACTGAGCACACAATTGCCAGAAACTCTGTAAAATGTTTTCATTTTTATTTCACATAATTTTAACTCTAGTCTATTGGTATAATTTTTATTTGCATTTTAAAAATAGATGAAATAAGGCTCAGAGAAGAAAAGTAATGATATCTTTGGTCTGTCTGCAAACCTAGTACTCATAAATTCCACATGCACCTATATATTGTTGATCACATTGATTTTGATATTTAACAAGGTATATATTAGCATGTCAATTTTACAGATTTGAAAAGTTGAGTTTAGTGAGGTTCAGCAATGAGATAAGTGGCAGAACCAGGATTTGATCACAGAATGTGCTCTTTGCACTGCTCTGTGCTACTATCAGCAGGACCCTCAAAGATTTTAAATTAATTTGACAAAATCAGTTTTAAAAAGATATAATAAGATCAAAAGCATAAGCCACCCTCGGAGGCAGAGTGACTCCCAGTTCACAAGCTGGCTACCATACATGTTGATTGTATTACTACATCAACCTCAACTGTGTACCTCCCACGCAGCTGAGACCTAACGATGGCAACAGGTGTGCTGGGTTATTACAAGTTGGCACTATAACTGTTTCAGTCATGCAACAAGCTCTGACTCGTTGCTCTCGGAGCACCATTCTGATTTTAATTTGGTTTCCCATGAGGCTTTCTACAGCAGCACAGGTTCCTCTGGTCGCGGCGACAATTGCATCTCCCATTTTAACAAAATGGCTAGGCAAATTGGTAAGCATCACTTTTTTGTTTTGTTTTGGTTTTGTAAATTTTGTAACATAACTCTCCTGGAGTCACTTAGTAACTGACTAACCTGCTTCTGTACTTATACTTTGGGATCAGATGCTGGGGTTTCACCTGGGTAATGCCATTATGTAAATTACTCTGAAAAATGCCAAACTTTAGGCACACTGTTTGTGAATTCATTATCTCATTGCAATCCTAAAACTATAGTAAAGGCCAATTAGTGACCTATTATTGATCCACTGTGTCTGTATATGAGTGAATGTATTTATTATTCAATTTCTCCTACTGCAATTCATTTCAGTGTTATAAAGTCAGTAAATAAATGCTATGTCTGGACTCCCAAATGTAAGTTTCACTTCAGTTATGCACATATCAATGCTTATAATGAATGCATGTGTAGCCTAATAGAGTTGGTAACCCATTTTTCTTCTTTATATCAGTTTATTGAGTTAGATATTTTTTATATTGTGTTATGTTTCCTGCTTGATTATTAACTATCAAATATATTACTACTTTTTCTCTGCTAGTTCTGAAAACTGAGGGGAAATGAACATTACATGCCTACCATAAACTTCATGAAAATATGCTATGTATGCTTTTTTCAAATAGAATACATTTTAGCATAAGCCAATCCATTTCAACAGGCCTAGACTAAAAGAAATGCAAAAAATCCTGTACATTTGTTTCAAATAGTCAAATGAAAAAAAGATTAACTATGAATCTAAAGAAACATCATTCAGTATTATTATTGGGTGAAAAACAATTTCACTCTGTCATTGCTGGCACTTTCCTAACCAGGAAGAGGTTAAGGTAACATTCTACTAAATGTTTTAAATTATCTATTTTTCCAACTCTCACTTCCTGAAATAATTCATTAATACATTGAAATATGTCCTACTATGTGAAAGTATGCTTGTAGAAAGATGACATTCAAATTGTATTCTGAAAAGACCTATTTAGTAGAAGTATACTGAGCACGATCTATAGTCTTAGGATTGTTCTTCTTAAATTTTTATCAGAAATGAATTCCCACACATTTAGAAATAAACCAAATATACCACCAAGTATTAGACTGACCAGTGAAGCCACTGAACTTCTAAAATGCTGCAAAAACATTCCTTAATGTGTTCAAGAAATATAGGCTTTTTAAGGATGATTGAAACTATGTAAGAATATTTTATATCAAGTTACCATATGTCAGTGTGCCAACTGAAATTTTAAGCAGATAAAAATGAGAAGAAAAATAAGAGATTTGGAGTATGTATAAGAAAATTTGAAGAAAATAATTACCTGAAAACCCCTCATAGCCCCAGCAAAGTGCATATTGACACACTGTGGGGGCAAGTAGGAAAATAATAATAAATAATTATCCTAAATATAATAAGAAGTAAATTATAAGGCAGAAAATTACCAAAGTTTCTCTCTTGAGTGGGAACTCTCAACATTTGGATTTGAACAGTGCTTGACGATATAAGGCATTTATAGTGTTTGTGTACATAAGAATTCCATGTTGTTACATTCAAATGCCTTTCCATTTTACAAAGGTTAATTTTGTTTAAAAAAGCATGCACATTGGTTTTTCCATTTCCCAAGAACATGAAAAATGTTTCTATGTCAAATGTTACTTCAGAATAATACTTAGCAAATGAGATTTTTTTTTCACTATATTTAAAGAAAGTCATAAGATCGAGGATATCAACTTGTAAGCCCTTCTTGGGAATCAGTGTGTAAAGAGGTGCATCTAACTTTTTTTTTTTTTTTAAAGCAACACATTCAGTAGGCAGAGCATAGTTTTAGAAGAATGTAGATATTTCCTCTTCCCATCTCTCAGTCATTCAGGATACAGATTATAAATTAGAGTCATGAAGAAACACTTCCTGTTGCTTTCTGCATTCCACATTCCTCAACATCTTCCAAAGACATCACGGTTTGCTAATGCCCTATTTATAGTGCATTCAAATGCCTTTCCATTTTACAGAGGTTAATACTGCTGGCTATCTGACCCAGCAGTCCAACTTCCTAATTAGCTCAGTGCACAGTGACGTGTGTGTGTATGTGTGTGTTCTATTAATGCCTTCCGTAACACTTTTGCTCTGGACAACCACAGCACATTCCTATGAGGCTTACGCTTTCAGGAAAATCTTTTAGATCTTATTAGCATGAATCACCAGCAAGGCAATGAAATCTACTTTGAATTTACCTTAAGAAAATAAATAAAACTATAAAATTGTCCATCGTCCATCAGTGTTGTCAGAGCTTTGAAAACCAAACCACCTCAAGTCACTGAAGAGGAGAAGGCTCTCTTTACTACAAAACTGTGAATTTCCAGTATAGTCATTACAGGTAAATGCATCCTGAAGCTGCTATTTTACTAGGTATTGCCTGAATACCAATAATGAAATTAACTCTGATGGCTACTGCTTTCTGAAATGAAAGAGCTTCCAAAAGGAAGTTTCTGCTATCATTTATATGGTTGACTACCATTAAGCACATAAACACGCAGAACATACAAAAGCCGGGATCATTTATTCTTTCTGCTTTTGTTCAGGGATGTGATTGAAGGGAAAATAAGAGAAGGCAGGCTTGTATTTTAAAGTGAAATAGGAAAAAATTCCATTTCGTGTGTCAACACATTGAAATGTAAAGAAAATTTAAAGGATATGGAATCACATGAAAAATAATTATGTCACTCTCACACCACAGAAATTACTTGATTATCTGTGTGAATGGAAAGGGCAGAGCATAAAAATTCAAAACACTAGATGGGAGTTGCTACATTGTACATGGACACATTATTTTCTCAGAGTAAGGCCCAGATTCTTTTCTGATTTTATACAAGAAGAGTAGTACAGAGCAAGGCCAGTGATTATGTACTTTTGAAACTATTGAAAGGACAAAATTTAATTTAGGTAAAGCAATACAGATACATAATAATATACAATATTGAATTACCAAGTTCAAATTAATATTGTAACTTTCTGATGAGAAATTTGTTTGTATGTAAAGTTTATTCCTTCTTGCAAAGAAGATAAAAATGAATATTAATTCAGCAAGTAAAGAGAATAATTTTGGAAAATAAAACATCTAAGTCTACCAAATTTGAAGAACATTTTTATAATCTAAAGCTCTATAAATCCTCAGCAGAGAAGCCCATATAGTTTGCTATTTATGAAATTCTAGAGTTCTAGGAATGAAGAAAATGGGCAAATGATTTTCAGTTAACATTAACTGAGAATAACAGCATACCAAAAATCATTATGTTGTCTAACTTTCCATCTAATATTTCCTATATGACTCCTGATACTATCCCACTCTTAGTAGTACATTGGTAGTCAATCTTTTTAAAAACAGGGAGATAAATCATACAAAACTCACTTACATCTTAGAAACAATATTACAAATGGTTAGGTGTCTCAGCAAAAATAGAGAACATTTAACTAGGTATCTGAAGTACTACATCTTTCCAATTTTAAAATAGATTTGCATAGAAGCACAATAATAAAACTAAAACAATATATAAGTATCTAATAGTAATTTAAAAATATATCTTCTATGACAGTAGTAGCAAAGAGGTTAAATGAGAAGAGAAAAAAGTAAAACAGAGATATCCCTGGAGAGTCTAATGTTCTATCTGTTGAATTTCAAAGGTATTAGAAAAACAGTGGCATTGCTTTTTATTATATATAATATCATATACATATTAAGATAGTCTAGTCCAATTCTAGGACTGTAACTGCATTGTAAATATGCTTGGAGTATCTTTTTTTTCTGTGTATAGGAAGGGCATATTTACTAGATTTTAGTCATCAAAGCAAATGATATAGAGAAACACGGAAAGGGAAATAAAAACAATCTTATAACACAAAAATTGTTTTTTAGACATTCCTTGGATAAAGAAAGGGCAGCATGAATGGAACAAGGTAAGTAATTGCAGATAAACTTGCTCCTGAAGGAGAGCTGTCAGTCTACCTATCCAAACTGAACCCATTTTTGTTCCTATATGTGTCATGTTAAGTACTCAGGTTTGATTTTTAAAAAGCCATTCCATTGCCGACTAAAATAGAACAAAAACTGATTGCAAAATTAATGGAATAAAATCAAAAGCAAATACATGCATACATATATATTATATTATACACACAATATGTCATCTGACACACTATAAAGGCTATGTTATTTTGTTGTTGTTGTTGTTGTTTATACTACTGCATGGACCAAGGCTGAGGTTTCTCAGATGATCTATTTAGCACATACTGATTGAGCTCACATCAAATATGGAGCACTGTCACAAGCACTTAGGATACATTAGTGCACAAAACCTACATCTCTTCATTGAGCCCTTTCGTCACGACGCCACATTCCTGCCTTCCAACACGATCATCACTGGGCTGCTGTAAACGGGACCCCACACAGCTGCTCTGTAACCAGCAGCACACTTTCGCATTGTTGGGAATAGTTTTTCCAGGCTACTGGCTTTCCCAAAAGTCTTATTTCATTAACTTTAAATTTAAATTTCAGGGCCACAAGTGTAACTCAATGGTACAGCACTAGTTCAGCATGCAGAAGGCTCTGGGTTGATCCCCAGCACTGAAAAATAAAACATTATATATATATATATATTTTTTTTTTTTCCATCTCTTTCAATGATCTAAATAAAATTTTCTAAAATAGTTTTGGCTACTACTTTTCCAATCATGAGTCAATCTTCCCTTAAATGTTGATGTTAGGCCAACACTTTCTCTTCTGGAAACAATCACAAATTCTTTAGTAGGCCAAGCACCTTTACTAAAATTCATTGCTGGGTTTAGACTTTAAACTTTAGAGGTATCTGTGTATAAGCAGGAGACAGGCACGCACACACCTTATCTTTCAGCTAACACATTTTCATGCCACCCTGGATTGAACTGATTCAGCATTTTTCTAGCCACTGTGTCCCAGGCTTCTTTATTTTAAAACAAAGTGAAAGAGGGATTAACACCAAGAGCATTGCTGAACTTCACCTTCCCTCCAACTACTTCACCAGAACTCCCTGTCTCTGCCCTTTGTGCTTCCAATTCTTTCCTTAGTGAATGAAGAGTTAATCCCAGAAACCCTGCTACAGACTCCAGGTTCTCTCCTCTTAGCTTCTCCCCTTTCCTCTTCCTGCCAATCCTGAGAAGAGCAGGTGTCTCAGTTTCAACGCATGGAGAGCCCAGAGCGGTGACAGCCACAGCAGGAAAGTGGGCCATCTGGCTAAGGGACCACAGAGTAAAGCGCGCGGTGAAATGAGGGCTCCCATCGCCCAGGGACCGAACTGGGGGCCTGGGTCGACAAGGAAGGATACACGTCTCCCTGAGAAGGAAGATCCCACAGCCTCAAAATCTGCTCCTTGGAAACAGTCAGTACTTGATGCTTGTCCTAGTGACCCGGGTTAGAGAAACACTCTGGGACCAAGAGCTTCTCAAGTACCAGCCGCCGGGCGCTGTGGCTGACCTGCTGTGGCAACGGTTCTGGCACTGTAACACGGTTCTCTAGGTTGCCTTTCAGAACTGGCTCTTGATATTGGTTTGCTTTCTCTCCTTGTCTCCATGAAGACTCTTTTGCATATCTCCTGCAGATTCTCCTTGTCGTAGGCCTCCTCTAGCCACTTCTGCAGCAGCAGCCACGTGCATTCTAGAAACTGGGCTGCAAAGCATCAAAGAGGGTCGGCCACCTCGTCTGCACCTGCGCAGGATCTGCGAGGCCCGGGCCAGGCGCAGAGGCCAGGAGCGCCACCTCAGCCATGCCTGTCCGACTTAGCAGAAACTGCCGTGAAGAGGCTGTTGGAGCAGCTCCCATAATCCCACTCGGTATTTAAATTAAACGCAAACTTCTACAGTGGTATTAACTGTAGTGAGAGTTGAAAAGTAGACGGAACACCTGCACTAAAAAGTGAGGCCATGTGATATTTGGACATCATCTTTTTTCTTGCCTCTGGCCTGATATCCTTCCATCAATCACACGTAATTACCAAAAACTGCCTCTAGTAGGTCTCCAAAATGCAGATGAGCCTGAGGTAAAATAGTGGAACCTAGTTGGAAGCACACGAGTTTGGAAACATTTAGAAAACCTGTCATATATATCTAAGAGTGGTTATTACAGATTGTTTTCACTATTTTGGAGACTCATTTGAAATTTCTTTAACTATAGGTGGTTCATGTCTGCAAAAGGCATATGTCAGTTAAAAGAATTTCACTATATTTATTTTATCAATATTGGGTTTATGGATTAGAGGTGGCATATTTTACATGCTTTACAGTTTACTCCTGGTAGAAAATCTCCTTTGTTTTTAGATTTTCTCTTTCTTCTTCCTTCCCCATTTCTTATAAATACTCCAGGCTCTCAGAAGTGAGAGTCTGTTGGCAATGCATATTACATGATTGGAACTGATCCAGATATTTCAATTTGTTGTTGTTATTAAGTGTTTCAAAATACTAACATTAGTTTGCAAAACAAATGTCCAGAACCTTTCAAGATGATGGAAGTTTGAACCTATCATCATTATCTCATCCCACACAAAGCCATTCATCTTAGAGGATGCCAAGATATTAAAAATGAATGTTTTTAAAGAAAAATGCTGACATAAACTAAGTGCGTTCTAGGAACTCAATAAAATATCAAGAAGATTATACAATTTAGAAAATTCAATTTAACCACTGCCCCAAATAAAAGTCTTATTAGAATCTTTCCTAAAGACTCAGTGCAAATAATAGGATTATTTTCATTTGAAGTATATAGGATCAGCTTGAAATTAAAACTCAATATATTTCTTAAGAAATGTAATATTTATATATATATATGAATATTGCAAATTCCTGAAAATAGAAACATTTAAAATTTAAGTAGAAATTAGAAGTAGCTACATTTTTAGTATTTTGCCATTTGTATGAATCAGGCTTATCCACCTTAATATTCTTCCTCAAATGTGACCCCAAAAGGCAAATTTCAAATGATACATGACATAGTACCCAAAGCCATGGTGGAAGGTCCCCTTCATCAATTTGCTTCTAGGTCAACTTTACCTACTCTAGTTTTCCTATTTCCAGTCAGGTATTTCTGAACCTCACTGTCACTTAGCGAATCCCTCTTCCAAACTCTATCTTACTTTTGGCACTATGTATGGTTGTCTCCCTTTGAATAAATAAGTTATAGGTAGCTATTCAGGATTTCTAACAATCAACACATCATGAGCCCTAAACCAGCTGAGAAGGCATCTGCCATACATGAGCACAGGATCATACCATATCTGTAGATAACACTCAAAACTGCCCTGCCTCCTCAATATTTAGATGTAATTTCCTTCGGAAAGGCTCTGCTTTTCTTACACCCCGTCCCTAGCTTTTGTTTTTGAAGAACTCAGTTCCTAATGCATTTCCTAGGTGGATGGAACTTAGGCTCCACAACCAGGTGATTCCTATCTGGCCCCTTTCAAAGGATGGGGAATGAAAGAGTAATAGCAGAAGTTGAGAAGCAGTGAGTCAAAACATATTCTCTTTTTATAATTTACAACTTATTTCATTTAAATGTCTCCTAAATAAGTGTCTTTTGGTCTTTGTCTTTTAGTGTGTATTGGGCAGCTGTAATGTTTCCAACAATCAGAATGTAAAGAATTGATCTTAAGTATTAAAAGTCCTTAATGGAACTCAGTGTTGTAGAATAAGCACATATGTAGTTGTGATACTTGATAAAAGCAAGATGCTTCTGTTACTCTTTGCTATTCTTTTCTGTAATAGCAATATAATTTAAACTATTTTATGATCTGTGTGACTGCACTAGTAAACTGCATATCAACATAATCATTTGGATTAAAGTAGAAGACAAATAATTTATTCCATTAACTAACCTTTTAAATTATTGAAAATGTTTATATTTAGACTTAATTTTTTAAAAAAGACACTCCATTCAATAAAAAGGAAGAGGAATATTAACATTTATTTAATGGAATAAAGTCTACCAGACAGCATAGCAAGCACTTCAATTATACATTGTCTCATTAAACTTTCACACAAATTCCACAGGTAGGTGTTATTAACTTCTTGAGTCATATTCTATGCTACAGCCACAGGGCTTTTGCAGTACAGTATGACAAGACAGATAAATATCTATTGATTGAATAGAGTCTTAATTTAGAAATGAGAAAACAGAAGCTCGGAGTTGAGAAATTTTACTCAATAATCTTGGTCAACCAAACCTTACTAATAATTTATTATAATAATTATAATATTTATAGAGTAATAATGGGTAGCCATTGTGTATCAAGTAATTTATGTGCTTTTTCTCACTAATCTTCACAGTTTTTACTCCAACTCTACAAGGTCTGATCAGAAACTACAGTATGTGTTTAAATAAAAATATATTACAATAAAAGACAAATTGCTGTTGGATCTGCCTCCAAATACTCCCACTTGCTTCAAACATACTTATCCTACCCTATTGCCACTTTCTGATGCAGTTCTGAAAGTCCTCTTTCGTGAGTGTCTGTAGTAGGTATGATAAAAAACGTGAATTGTGCTGCTGCATAGCATACAAAACAAAGGCAGTCTCATAAAAACATTACAGGATGTCTTCATTCACCTTACTCACTGGATCTGGCATCATGTTGCTTCTGCCTCTTCTCCAAAGTCAAAAGGACCATGAAAAGTAATTATTTTGAATCAATCAACTAAGGACACCAAGGCAGCCACAGCAGTGCAACTAAAGTTACTCATGAAAGAGGACTTTTAGATCTGGTTCAGAAAGTGGCAGAAACAATGAGATAAGTGTGTTCAAAACAAGAGTGAGTATTTTGCAGGGGATTAATGTTAATGTGTCTTTTACTGTAATAATTTTTTAAATTTGCATATTCTCCACTAAGGCTCAGAGATGGAAAGTAACAGGCACCTAGTTTATCCAGTTGAGAAGCAGCAGAAATTCCAGATTCTAGACAAGACAGTCACAGGATAGAATATGTATATTTAGCCACTGACCACATCTCTCCTACACATGGATGGAGATTTGACACTAGAAATAGCAGTGCCTAAATGTAGTCTTTCCTATGAGTCCAGCTCCATCTTAATGGGTGTAAGCAATCTCAGCATTTCAGTAACCACATCTCCAAGGCTGATATGCTTTAACCAACTAACAAAAATAACCCATTTTTTCCCTAAATAGAAGTGACAATTCTCAGTATGTGATTTTCTTTTAGACAATGTATTAATCACCCAGTAAATGGTAATCAAACCATTATTTTCATCTATATAAGTCAAAATCTTTTGATTTACATGCTAACAAATTAGCTTGGACTTTAGTTGCTAATTGCCCTATAAGAGCCAGAGCCAGTGTCTAGGACACACAAAATTTCTGGGTGCCAATAAAAATGCTTAATTTCTTTTGAAATCAAGAGGAAATTATAAAATTTTAGTGTCGGAAAATATATTCATCTTTATGCATAAAGAAAGACAAATATACTTTTTAATGCTTTGCTTTGTTTGTGGAGGAAGGGGCCTACAGAAGCCAAAATACCTGTGACCCATGAAGTTATTATACAGCTGGCCAGCCTCTAACAGTGATTTTTCAGTATGTTGAGGTGAGTCTCCCAGACAGATAAAGGAGAATAAAGGATGTTTTTACCTTAGATCTAAGTTATCTAGCACCTCTGGCATTGCCTAGAGGCTGTATTAGTTTCCCAGGTTTCCTGATGTCCCAGCTGCTAGGAACTTGTGATATGTCTATTACTATCTATGCAGAGAGATTCTTAAGACTTGACCATATATAAAATGTCTTCTATATCTATTCTGTCCCAAATGGTAGCCATATGACCACTTAGATTTAATTAAAACTAAATAATTTATAAAAATTTAGTTCCCCTGCCATACTAGTCATATTTCAAACGCTGAATAATTGCATATGGCTGGCAATATTGGGAAGTACAGATTAATGAATATTCCTAGCACAATAGAATATTCTATTGGACAGTGTTTCTCTAAAATCTTTCACATTATCTTCCTTCCCTGCCTCTTTTCAAGGCAGTGTAATTAAGGTTTGTCAAGAGAACAGAGCATATTGAGGATTTATTCCTTGCTGTAAATAATGCCACTGAAATTCAAATAAGTTGCCTATTCATATTAAAATTGCCTTTAAAGTAAGATCATAAGGAAATTGATATTGCCGCTCCAACATTATGTTTGGTAATCTCCTTATTAAGCCCATAAATTTGGAAGTTGAGAGAGTACTGTGCAGGACTGAAAATGAAGGTGCAGGGCACAGCAGGATGTATGGCACCATTACGTATGTCAGGCTATCCGTCTCCCCATCTTTCAGTGAGAGTCTCAGGAAACTCACTCCTCTTCTCTTAAGTCTCTTTTAAAAATGGATGGGCCCTCACCAGGCTATTAGCATCAGAAATCCCACCTTTCCTTTCCCTCAGATGGAACATTGCTTTGTCAGGTCAAACAAACCAGTTATTTTTCATAAAGGAGGCTGGGGTAGTCTTCCGTTGCATGTAGGAAGAAGAGAAAATGCAAGTAAATTACTCAGTTTTGTCCAATCTCAGATTTGATCTTCCCCAAATTAATCAGAAGTGATGTTGCCTAGTTTTATCAAGCATAACCCTTGTGTGCTGTAATAGGAAAGCTCTCTTCTGTCTCATTTGCTCATTCTGAGACACATCAGGCCACTGCGTGTTTTATGGGTATGGGGAACATGTGACAAGTCTACTTCTTCATAATGAAAATGTAGATTATATATTTTTTGTAATGTTCTGCAGATTTAGTGTCCAAAAATGAAAATAAGCATGCCCTGTTTTCCCCAGAGACACAAATAGCTTAGGGCTTGTTCTTCAAATATGCATTTCAAGACAAATATTATAGTCAGGCATGGTGGCACACACCTATAATTCCAGCACGCGGGAGACTGAAGCAGGAGGATGGCCGCGAGTTGGAGGCCAGCCTGGGCTGCATAGTGAGTTCAAGGCCAGCCTGAACTAGACAGCAAGACCCTGTCCAAAAAATATACATATATATATGCTTTACCATTACCTTGAGGAAATTATTCTAAATGATATAATCAAATAACAAAAAGATAATACTGTAGGATTTCATTTAAATGTGGAAACAGGAAAGTCACAATCATGGCGACAGAAAGTAGGACGGTGGCTACCAGGGGCTGAGGGTAAATGGGAATGGAGAGCTACTATTGAATGATATAGTTTTAGTCTGTTAAGTCAAGACTTTTTCTTACGAAGATGAAAAGAGTTTGGAGGTTGGGTGTACAATTAAGTGAACATATTTAACATACTAAACTAAACATTTGAAAATGGTTAAAATGGAAAATTTTATATCATAGATATTTGACCACAGTTTTTAAAAGTGTTAATAGAAGAATGAATTATTCTTATATCTATTGATACATACAAGTGCTCACATTGTGAAGTGAGAAAAGTAGTTTACAAAATAATAAGTATCTTACAATCCCAATTTTGGAAAACAACCAAACATAAATCAGTATTTTTTTTTTTTTTTTTTTGGTGCTGAGAATTGAACTCAGAGCCTTGTGCTTGTGAGGCAAATACTCTAAACACTGAACTAAATACTCAGCCCCTAAATCAGTATTTTTAAATGAATATATATCAATTTATATAATCACAAAGAAAGCATGTAATTATATACATCAGGCTATTCGCTTAGGTTATTTCAAGCAGATGATGGCAGTTTACTGTATTGTCTTCTCTACACTTTTTCACTTCAACAATGACCATGTACTTCTATTATTAAAAGAAAAAATTTAAAAAATGACAGTGTGATAAGAATCCCAAAAGAGGTTGACATCAAAGTTTATTCGCAACGAGGACCAAGGGAGATGCCTGGACCTGGGTGCCTCCGAAGACCTCATAACCAGGATCACACAGATCTTGATGAGTGACTAAAGGGCCATGTCAGAGACTCAGAATCAATCTCAGGCGTCAAAGATGGTCTCTGCTCTTGTTAAGATAATTCTGTTCATAGCAGCTATACCCTATTCATGTCACAATGTTTGTGAGTGATATTAGGTAGATTGTGGACCTCTGGGGTCCGGAACCAGGGGCAAGCAACTTTGAAGAAAAAAAGAGAGACAGGACAGCGGGGCACCGGGGGCCAAAGAGGAAAGACTTTAAGGCCAATTTTATTTCTTCAGTGAAAACTTATATAGAGCAGGGTATGTGCAATACATGGTTTTTCTTTAACCTAAACAGAACCGAATGGAATGTGTAGGTTATCTATCACTAAGTCAGTGGGCCAGGAACAAAACTTTAAGGTTGTAAATGATAAACTATTTGTTCAGCGTACTAAGATCTTACCGAGACTGCACAACAATTTACAAACTTCAGGAAGGAATGATAAGACCTCCACAAGGCGCCCACTGTTCTGGATAATGTCCCTTCTCCCAGGCTCCCTAGGGTCACCTTTGACCCTGTGGCTGTGACCGTTCTCAACTGTCTCAGGGTATTCCTAAGAGTACAAACGACAAGCCCTCGCTTGACAGGGCTCCGCTCCGAGAGAGTATCTTAAGTAGATATGCAAATACGACTAACATTTTAACGGCAGAGTATACAATTCACAGCTTTAGACACTACACTGAACTCTTAGACTGTTTTTATCATTTAACAAGACATTATGAACACTACAGGACAATAGTTACAAATATAACTCATTATTTTATTAAATTACATACATTTAAAATAATATTGCTCATAAAGAAACAGAATGATAATCAATGAACTAAGCTCTTGGGGTTTAAAAAATGGTCCCTCAAAGACTGAAGCTTTGACATACTGACAGGCCTTAGAAGCTACTTCAAAATTGAGGAGTACCTGACTTTTCCTTATTCTCCACCATCCAGAACAGAGAGAGGATTTCTGCAGTCCCCTTGTCAGCCGGGTGTCTGGACTCATCAAAGAAGACACAGTTACCCGTTTCTGCTAGCTTTCATTTACTAAACTTGTATTGTAGGAAGAAAGACTGAAGTCTGTTCACATAGCAGGACTGGCTGTTGTCACACATGACTGTCCTTTATTTCAGTCCCATAGATAATTATTATAAACCATTAACGGTCCATTCTATGTCCAAGCGGACTTTGTCAGAGCCATTTGATATTCTTTAAGCCCAAGAAGCTCCCCTAAATATCACTGCATATTCTCCTAAAAAATAGTCTGCATTTCCCATCCTCCCCCTTAACTATAGAAAAAGATATATACGTTTTGGAATAATTTGGGGATAGTGGATGGTTGCCACCCTTTTGCTCTTCAATAAATTTTCACCCCTTTTCTCTTCTTTAAGCTTTGTCAGTTTATTCCAGAAAACTTTAAGAGGCTTCCTGTCACTCTTACACTTTTCAAATGGAAAGTTAAAAAAATAACAAAATTAAGAAAACTAGAATGAAAAAATAATAGCATTAAAAATGTAAGCAAAATTAAGTCTAAAATAAATGCGAAAATTAACCAGTGTAATAGAGGACTTTGAAATACTCCACAAAAAACATTTAATATTCAAGTAGAACAGCTTTTTAGGAAACACTAACTACTAAATTTATCCCAAAAGATAAATAAAACTGAAATAATTCGATTTCTGTGATAGAATTGAGACACGTACAATGAGCAAAACTCAAGATATGCCACATGTTCAGAATTCACGAATATTATTAAAACATGGGAAGATGCAATTTGTGTAGAACCAGGTAAATAACCAAGTATTTCAGCCTCTATCACTGGAGAATTTGGGGGGTGTATGCTGTGACCAGTGCTGCAGAGAAAGGCATTTATAGTCCCAAGGATACATTTAGATAGAAAGGAACAATAGACAATACTTATTCTCCCCTTTTTCTCCAACACTACTAAACCAGCTGGGGAAAAAAAAAGTTCCTGACTAGTTTTCAGCTCCACTCTGAGAGAGGAATCCTAGGCAGCCCCTCATGTTAATGGAGGTTCGCTATACCCATGACTTTCCTATTATTGATTGGATTAAGAATGGGCTGTCTGCACATAATCTGATCAATGAAATTTGATCAATCAATCATAAGCACTTTAGAAATTTTACTAATAGCAAGTAGAAAAACAGTCATTCACTAAATACTAGAAGCTTCAGCAAATAAAAATAGCTGAGTTATGTTAATATCTATGCTTCACTAATGGATATTAAAAGAAATATAAGGTATCCATGAACTCAGCTGCTGAGAATCAATATCATAGTGTACCACAAGTGGCTTTGGACCTTATAACCTTTCAGCATCCACCCACCAGAAGCCTGGGTAGGCTGGGATTCCTGTTAGAGTCCTAGGACAGCTAAGTATATAAGGTTATGGAAGTAAGTAGGGCTTTCCTTACTTTCCTACAAGGTCTAATATCATGGACAGAATTCTGGTACTTTTCTTTTCCACTTCCAAATGGAAAATAGCACTGCCAATTTAGTTATAAACTTTCTGTTCTGGGCTTAAGCCAGAACAAACCATCTTCAGAAATAAAATTTTTTTTTTTGCATTTCTGAATGGACAGAGCAAATGAAAGTTTGATTTACCATGCTGAAAAGATTAAAGAAATTGTTCTTTCTCTAAATTTTTTAATGGTATTCAAAAATATGATGGATTCCTACACAGGTGGTACTGACCAGCTGTTCGCCATCTCTACTGAGAGCAGCACAAAGGGAAGTGGTGTTAAACTGCAAAATTAGAGATTTTGTCAATTTAATAAATCACCTGGTCCTCATTCTCTCATCTCCCACTCACTGTCCCAGCTGCTAACCTTTTTCAGCTAAGTGTTCATTACTAAGCATTTCATTTTCAATTCCATTTATTCCTAAATAGGAGGGCCTGGGCAGCCCTGCTCTTTGATTTATGGAAGTACAGTGCACTGTACAAGTCCTCTTCAAATCTGCCTCTGTGATGAAGCATCGCCTGTCAGAATCACTGCGCTGCACAGCAGAATGAGGACAAATGCTGACATACTTTTCAATTCTGGTCACAGCAAGTCTCTGATGCCAAACAACACCAAGGTACACAATTTCTCACCATTATTTTGTCTATTCCCTCCAAGCTACACGGTCACAGGCCACTTTGCTATCAGTTCTAGGGCAGCTCTGACAACTAAGATTTTGAATGTTACAAGAAAGAATTTGATTCCATGAGATGAACCTAATCAAAGTACACAGACTTTGAAGACACTAACAGCTAAGAAACAAATGGAGGAGATAGTGAGGGAATCTGACCATGGAGAGTAGAGAGCACTGAGCAGAGATGGTAACAGGCAATGGTTATATCTCGTCAGTGACACTGTGGAGAGATATGCTGATGATTTACATACTCATTTCCCAGTGTCTGTCCATTAGATTTTCAAAAAGTAGGTGTCCTTTAGATTTGGAAAGAGGAGGTCTTCCAATGTGCCTAGAATGATTAAAAAAAAAAAAAAAAAGTCTACAGTGTTTCACCCAGAAGCACCTGATAGCAAAATAAAAGTTTGAAGTGAATTGTTTAAAATGAACTTATATAGAAAGAAAATTGCATGGGATATTCCACTGACTGAAGGACAAGAATTAGGGTACAGTGCCCCCTTTCCATAATAACATCACCCCATACCAAACTACAGAAGCGGTTTGCATGAAGCTTCTGACTGTCTCAATTTGATCATTCCCATGGATTAAGAACTGCTCTCAATGAAGAGCTATTAATTTTCCACTACTCCTGACATCAGAAAGCTGCCCACATTTTACACAGAATGACAACATACGTTTGAGTCCTTTACAAACGCCATTAGCATCTCGGTACTATCCAATTTACTTGGCTTTGATTTTGCCATTTTCCTAGATTGTGAAAAGAAAGATAATCATAAGGATTTCTGGCTGTGCCACTGCTATTTTCAGTAAATAAGTGCACTTCCTTGAAGACACACACAAAGAAGGTAACAGAATCGATATGAAGGGACAGTCGTCTTTGTAGGACTTTAATTCTCCTGGAACCACAACATTGTAAACTTAGTAGTTTAACATTGATTTTTGAATGTGAGAGCATCATGATGAAAAGAAGACCATGAAAAAGGATTTAGATTCTGAACTCATCGTTCTCACACCATTTTTATTGTCTTATTAAAAATTAAAATAATTGACTTAGCTTTTTATTATTTAAGCCTATATATGTATGCATGTGTATGTATATATATATACATATGTACATACTTTTTTTTGCATTGTAATGTACATATTTACTACTTGCTCTAGTAAATGCTAGTGGGAGAATTAAAAGTTATAACAGATAGTCTTGGAACCTTGAACTCTGAAATTCAGCTGAGAAACAAACTAGGCCCACATCCAGTGTAAACTTAGAAGAGGATCAAACCAGAAACTGAAGAGCGCCTGCACACTGCATGCTGTATGCCCATCTCACTCCAAAACTGTTTGAGAGTCTGAGAGGAACAACACCTGGTCAAAGTTTCCCATATTTTAAAACCATCAGATAAATGCTTCGAATCTTGTATGAGAAATGCCCATGTTTTCTGGGCCATGCAACTGACATTGGCTTCAAGAAGTCATCCTTTATTCCTCAGAGCATTTAAGGGTGACAGGTTATAAATTTGCTTACTTTGTCCTACACTTCCCTCCAGCCTCCTAGCAACTCTTTCAATTTGGCAAATTGTCTCTGGCCAGTCATTAGACTTGACAGGTAGGTAGAGGGGGGTGAAGAGCTCTGGCAGCCTAATTATCCCAGTGACGAAACTGTTTAAACTCTGGAGCCTGATAAGAAAGGACGTAAGTGCACGGCATTCTCCTTGCTTACGTGGAGAAGTTCATTATATCCTTAGAAGTATACTTAATCAGATAGTTTAAGATCTTTAGAAAGAAAGGGGCTTGATTACTACAATGGTTGACATAGTTAAGCGTGCATTTATTATAGTTTTATGTATCTAAAATGCACTTTCTGTACATAAGAAAGGAAATCTGCTGGCTGATAAACTCTTTGAAAAGGAAGATTCTATGATATACTTAAATCCCTTTGAGGATACTGAGTGTTCCATATGATAACTATTATAATTATAAGCATTTGTCAAGACGGTTTAAAGCACTCTTATCACAAAAAGCTTGATTATAACAGTAGGCTGATGTGGTTAGCAGCTCTATTCTAGTGATTGTGTATAACAGCCCCCATGGTACATTTCTGAAATGAAAGAATGGTTTTTGTGCTAAATGCTAAAAGTCTAAAAAAGCTCCATTTGTGATTTAAGCACCCCGAGGAAGGACAGGGAATGCTGAGACACGGGCTTTGAGGCCTAGGCTGCATCCTCATTATTAAGGTCTCACAGGATTAATAATACATCTGCAGCATTGGAAAAGGTAATAGCAGAGTGTGACATTATTCCCAACTGCTGACACTACAGATTTAGAGGAGTTTGAGAACAGCTAAACATATCAGGATCTTATTTTCATCACAACCTGATACATTAATGAGATGTTATTAATTATATGTTAAATAGCTTCACATCTATTTTCACCTTTAATGATTCACTAAAACAAATTAATTTGTTTCTAGGCCAAGTTTCAAGTTGAATTGTTGCAATCACTCCGAGAGTTTCCCTTACCTATTTCAATTCGACTTTAAATCACAATTAAAACACCTTGGAATCTTTTGCAAGTTCTATGCAACCATTGTAGGGGATGTGGATTTAACCAATGACCATTTCAAATCAAATTCTTCCTTGAGCAAAAATGAAGTAACAGCAAAATAGTAAAAACACACAGGGGTAGTGAAGTATTTATACACCCCCAAATTTCAAATGTAATGCTCTGTAATATGCACAGAAAATCTGTGGAGAGAAATCATGATCTTGATAGGCAAACACAGAATTGAAGAGATATAAAAGGAGGATTCTTTTACCAAAAAGTATTGGAAGCTTTCAGAATATGCTATAACTTATGCCTTCAGAATATGCTATAACTTATGCCTTCAGGAGCTACAGCAAGTAAATAATTGAAGAAGCATGATATCACTTTAAGAGCTACCAAGTACAATTCAATGAGAAGCTGTATCACCTGTCCAAAGACAATTCTTACCCAGAGGGGTTAAATGGTACAGATACAAATCTTTACGCTGTTATACATTCTCTAGCTCTACTGCATTTTCTAAATTTCATCAGCTGATGCAATATGATGAAAGAAGTTTCATGTCACTTTGTCTGGAAAAGTAATTAGTTACTGAAGAAATAAATGAGGACTTTTACAGTTCAAACTGCACCAGAATTTTCAGTCTTAACACTCCCAGAAATATGGATACCACTTCTTCCATCTTCATATAGAAGGTAGCCTATGTCACCCAACCCGTCTCCCAACAGTTTCAATTTTCTTATTATATTATAGTATATTGATATTGCTGTTGTTCTTATCCCTATTTATATGGCTAATGTCTCCAAGAATAGTGAAAGACAAACTTTTCCACATAGAAAATTATACCTGATCCACCAGCGTGAGTGGGGAAGTTGCTTGGGCAGCCCCGAGGGCTGGGGCAGGTCTCAGGTCTCCAGCTCAGCTCACTGAAAAAGCTCTGTATTAGGATGAAAGCAGGATATTCACCTTCGTATCCGCAGCTTCTAAAGCTGTGCCCTCAATGAGCAGATGATAAAGAAAAGTATAAACACATGCTTTTAGGTGAATTACAAAGCCTTTCACAGCCTTGGTTAATAACCGAGCCCTGTATCTGGAGGCTTTAGGTCTTGTCACTTGACCTTTATCCTGTGCTCCAAAGCATTCACAGGTTTATCCCATAATCTTGCATTTACTAACTTGGTACACAGTAAATAATCAGCAAAGAATTCTGAGCAAGATAACTTTGGGCTAAGGATGCTCTGTTACAGATCCTACAACATACACTCCTAGAGACTCGAGAGCTAACCCAGCCCCTACCATCTCCAGCCTGCACGTCCACGCAAACACCAAGTCCTATCAATCTTACCTCCTAATGTCTCTCTGACCATCAATTTATCTCCACTTCCAGGATTACCAAACCATGTCAGGTTCTCATCTTCTCTCACTCGAATACTTTTCATAGCTTTCTAACCTTGCTGGAAGTAAGATTATCTTGCTTCATACAGAAATCTAAAAGAGCTTTCAAAAACACAAATAAGACAACTTCCCCTGACATCTGTTAGTCACCGAGCAATGAGCTTAGAGTTAAGAAAACCTTAGCTTGGCTTTTAGTGGCCCCACTGCCAGGTGGTCTCAAAGCACCTCTCTGGCAGCCTTCTCCCCTTCCCTAGTTATTTCTCCACCACACCAATTTTCATTAGTTTCCTTTCCCTAAATAAAACAAGCTTTCTGTCATTTTAGGACACAGACAACTACTCTTTGTTTTGGATAATTTATTCACTCTCCATTCTTTGATTAATATCTACTTATCCTTTAAATACAGATCAAAAGAAGAAATCAAAGAGAAGCTAAACATTCATTGGGTTTCCACTTTACAGTCTTTTCTGCCCAATGTATTATAAATACAGGGGCAGAGAGAAAAGGTTTCTTGGTCTCCTATGGGTTATTAAGCAAGATGTACACTATATTACCTATTGTTATTCTCTAATTATTTTGTTATGAAATTCGTTTTATTTGTTCATAGAAATAAGAATTTTTTTATATTTTATCAATATTTATTTGTATTACATTTTTAAAAAAATTGTATTTGGCTCCAAGTAACTAAAAAAAAAAACCTTATGTTTTAGTTAACTTTCTCATCAATAAGACACAATGCCCAGCACTCACAACTGTAAGGAGAAAAGGTTTATTTTAGCTCACGGATTGTAGAAGCTTCAGTCAATAGTGTACTGGCTCCATGGCAGGACGGCACGTGAGCGGGGCCTGGTGGAGAAGAAAGAGCTCATGGCAAGGTAGCAGGAAGCAGAGACGGAGATCAAGGAGAGGGAAGGAGATAGACCGTTTCAGGCCATGCCCCAGTGGCCCACCTCCTCCAACCAGGCTTCACTGATAAATATCACACCTTCACGACCCTATTACCTCCCCAAAACCCTACCTATGAGTGCATGAACATCTAGACCATAACCACAAAATCTTACAGTAATGGCATTAGTATATGATGTACTTTTCCTAAGTAGAAGATGAGAAAAGCCAAGGCTTATGCTGATACTATGCGGCAACTAAATAATGCTGTCAGTGACCGAGACTCTTTCCATATCTTCAATGCAGAGGTGTTGGTGTATTCATTCCTGTCATTCTCTATTATAAAATGATTTTTCTCCAACTAGACTCTAAAGCAGGGTTGCAGAGAGAAAGGGGTGACCCTTTCTTTCACTTTTCTTACTATGAAAACAAAATCTCAGCAGGAAATATTTAGTAGACCTCTTAAAACTCATTGCCTGGAACAGTGCCACATTATACTTCTGAATGATAGAAGAGATTGGGAAATTGAATTTTATTAACTGGGCAATTGACACACTGAATAAAATAAAGCTTCTGTTATTAAGAATGAGGGAAAAGTGTGCACAAAATCTCTTCCATGAAATGTACAGGCTGAGAAGAAAAAAAAAAAAAAAAGATGCTACAGTAGTCAGAATAATATCCTCTCAAAGACATCCACATCCAATTCTCCAGAACCTGTGATTAGGTTAGTTTCATGGCAAAGGACACTTAAGGTAAGACTGTGAATCAGCTGGCCTTCAAATAAGATTACTCTGGGTTATCTGGAGGGCTTCCCTATAATCACAAAAGTTCTTGAATTAGGAAGAGAAAACCACAAAGGAACCAGCATGCAAAGGACATGGCCTGATGATGACTTTAAAAATGGATAGAAAAGTCCATAAGCCAAGGACAGCCAGCAGCCTTTAGAAACTACAAAATCAAGTCAATGGCTTCTCTCACACACCCTGTAGAAAAAGGGTGCTCTCCATTGACACTTTGATTTTAGTTCAGTAACAGTCTTGTCACAATTTTAATCTATAAAAATGTGAGATAATAAATTTGAGTTATTTTAGGCCACTAAATATGAGAAACTCATCATAGCAGCAATTGCAAAGTAATACAGATAATACTATGGTTTAGATGAGTGGCCAGCGAAGAACCATGTTTTAAAGCTTGGTCCTCAGGGTTCCACTATTCAGAGGTCATATGATCTATAAGACAGGGCCTCATGGTAGGCCCTGGAGTTATTTTGAATATAATATCAAAAGGCATTATGGGATCCTGTTAGCCCTTCCTTCCTGATTCATGAGACAAGTAGTTTTCTCTGCTATGATAAGTTGCCTCACCAAAGCCTGAAAAAGTGGATCCTCTTGATCATGGACTGGAAACTCCAAAACCGTGATCCAAAATAAATCTTTTCTCTATTTGTAAGTTACTTAGCACAGATATATCATTGTAGTGATAGAAAACTGGCTATTACAGACACCAAACAAAATAAGCACTCCAATAACTAATTACCCATAACCACAATGAATGCCATTAACAGTGTTGTGAGGCTATATAATTGGGACACATAATGTAAACTAGGAATAAATATCCAACCTCTGATGTTAAATCTAGAGCTTTATGCCTTTCCAACTCCTGCTTCATCTTCTCTCATATACAACCGCCATTTCCCAAGTTAAATATTCAGTACTCAGTGTAGCACCAAATATATAAAAGATGAATTAACTGATGACTTTACTGATTTTTAATGAACTAACTGATTAATTATTTCATTACTAATGAATTGATTCATTAATTAATGAACATCTAAATGGTTAATCATATATATTAGTTAGTCTGAGACATGAAAGTTGGGGCCAGATATAGATTTACAACTCGGTTTAGGTGATAAGTGTTCTGTGCTTACTTTGGTAGCACATATACTAAAATAGGTGATAACTGTTCTAATAGGAGAATTAAAGACTGGGAGTATATGGAAAATGAAAAGACAACCAAAGACAGAATCTTAGGAAACATCAGCATAATGAAAGTAGGCAAGAAGTTATACAGAAAGTTAACATAGAAAGATACTAAATTATGAAAAAATCAAGACCTTAAAAATGAGATATTTGAGTACTGGGACACTCAGAATCACACTCAAATGTATACTTAAAGCACAGAAAGAAATTTGATAAAATGTTAACTAGTTGTGTTAGGGTAGTACATATATTGATACTTTATTTTGTATTTTCTATCCTCCAATTTTGATAAACTAAAATGTCATCACATATTTAAAAATATTAATTTTCATGGTCTCTTTTAAAATAATTCAATGATTCTCTTCTTTGTATTTCCTGTTTTAAATACTGAAAAGGAAAGTCTCTCATCTCATTATTTTGTGGAGGGAGACTCTTTCACCATTGCTCCTTGCCCTCAGCAATTCTCTCTTTCTCATACACCTGGAGGCAGATATTGTAGACTAAATCCAAATCTCACTCAAGACCTGGACTGACTTTGTCAGTCCTGTTTCAGAAGGCCTTACAAACTGGTATCCACAATTTCAATGTTCTCTCTGCTCCAAAATGCAGAAATCAATTTAGGTCAACCCATGACAAGATGCCCAAGGGTATTTACATATAAACACTAGGTACCAGTATTGTATACACACACTATGGAGTCTCTGCTGCTTGATAGATGTGCCTGGTGCCTGGTGCTTACACTGGCATTGCTAAAATTGTTCATCAACACCCTGCCACCTGGAACTGGAGGAACAAATCAAGAGACTTAAGACCAAAAACAAAGCAAAACAAAACAAAACAGAGAAATCTATTCAACTGCAGCCTCAGAGAGTTAGTATAAACTGAAAGTACTGTGGAGACATTTTAAAAGCCATAGACTCATAGATAGTAACCTAAATAAAATAGTAATAATGCAGACCTAAGCACAAGAAAGTATGATTAAGACTAAACTGAGTCATTTTTTACTAAATATAGTGCCTTGCAAGAATTGACACAGTAACAAACATGAAAACTGATTCTTATCTGTCTCTGTCACTTCATATCTTACATCTGTAACTGAAAGATTAATTGCAATGTATTTGTTATCTTTCATACCTTATGTCTTAAATTATCGTGACATATATAATATACAACACTGTGACATAGATAATATATGACACTGTGACATGGGGCTGAAGGTACCCTGAATGAAATAAAATATAATTGAATTCCTTTGTTTAATTTCAGCGACATTATGGCTGAGGTTCATTTTAAAAACCAATGTCAGTAAAAATGTATCTAGTATAAATCTGTCTAAAGTGTTTTTGTTTTTATTTTAATCTGAAAAAGAAAGTCAAGCCATTGCACATTTAAAGATTATTTGAGTTTTGTGGTAAGTCATACATTTAAATATTTCAGGTTTAACCTTTTCCTGGGATTAAAAAAAATGTAGAGAAATATATTACAAAGCTGATGTACTATTAGTCAGGGCAGTTCGTTCTGTCAATGGGTAAGAGAACAGATCCTTCTCCCAGATACTGCACAAGTATGCAAAAATACAGTGACCTCTGTGGTTGTCCACAACTCGACATCATTGTGATGCTACAATTCTGCCACACATTCTCTTCCTACCAACACCCACAGCTCCTCTTTGGTTTAATGCTCTCTTCCTATCTTGTTTACCCTGACCATATACACCACTTTTAGGTCTTAGTCTTAGTCTGAGCAATAGCTTTGTAAATGTATCAGCCATTGTACAGTGCTTCCTTTCTATTTTTTATGGGTGAAACTGTACTAGAATCCATATGTTGAAATCCTAACCCTCAGTATCTCAAAGAGACTTTATTGAGAAATGGATCACTGGAGATATAATTAATTTAAACGAGGTCCCTGAAGTAAGTCCTAGTCATTTATAACTTGTCCTTACCAAAGGGGAAATGGGGACACAGAGAAAGGCCTGTACAGAGAGAAGACCACATGAAGAGACGGAAGGAGAAGATCCCAACTGCAACCCAAAGACAGAAATGAGCCTTCCTTCACAGCCTATGGAAAGAACCAACCCTGCTGATACCCAGAACTGTGAGGCAATAAATTTCTATTGTGAAAGCCATTCAGTTTGTGGTATTTTGTTATGGCAGCTTAGCAAACCAATATAATTTTTAAGCCCCATGGCTTTCAAAATTGAGTCTAGACTTCTAGAACTATACTCAAGAATATTACACTTGGTTTACAAATTATTTCTCAGATTTAAACTTATTTCTTAAAATATATGTTTTTATAGAGATACTTTCTACTCCTTAGATATTCCCAATTCCCTAGTCTTTATTTGAAACATCCATTTCTGAAGAGTTTTCAACTCTCTTTTCTTAGCGTATAGCAATTGTAAGTAATTGCAGAATCCTATGCCTTGATGCAAGGGTAAATCCCTCACTGAGCCTCAGTTCCATCATTTGTAAAATGCATTAGAAATTATCACACAGTATTGTTTTGAGAATTAAACAAAATAACATATATGAAAATATTTGAATTGCCACTGTTTTTTTTCTGTTTCATTTGCAATAGTATATAGCTGATGATTCCCAGAACTGTAGTAACTGTGTTCATCACCATAGACTCCAGGGGGAGCTCTTCGGGAAGAGAAAATTACAGTGACTTTCAAATCTTTGTTCTGTGTCATCATTAATGTTCAAGCATTGTTATCATATAAACAGAGCTCATATTATTTTTCCTTGTTCTACCACATTCACACACACATAGTGCTGTTCATCTTCTGTGTCCTGACCTCACACACAGGCAAGGAAGATCTTTTTGCAGTTTATCCTTATCAGTATGACATTTAATTACCCAGAGAAGCTTGTGTCATCTGTGAACTTGAAGATTTTACTGGGCACTTCATCTTCTCGATCACTCCTAAAAGCTTTAAATGAAGCCAGTTCTGGCAACAATCTCTAAAACAGAGCTTTGAAACTAAGGCCTGGGAATGGGTTACAGATCGTACAGACACAGGTGCCTTTAGACCTTCAGGGAGCAGGTGCCTCTGACCACAAGGAACCGTTTCCATATGCTTGAGTTCACAGTGGCAGCATTATCATTTTTAACAGGTGTTATGCCAAAAAAAAGTTGTGAAGTGATGTTTGTAACAACAACTTCTGTTAAAATCCTTAAGTAGTTGGCTGTGCCCTTGTCTTCTGCCTACCAGTAAACAGGCATTTGGCCACGAAGCCATACTCTCTTGGCTTTCTAGGCAACTTATTGAGTGTGAATGTGAGTGTGTGTGTGTGTGTGTGTGTGTGTGTTCTTCCTACTGTTAGTGGAATTCGACACAGATCATTTTCAGACATGTTCCAATCATGCAAAATAACAAACATGTAAAGAGGAAGTTGAAGACAACATGCTGAAACTGTCACAGGAATAAATGAATGTGCCAACTCCTCAATATGAATGTATCAGAAAGATATATTAATAATATCTTAATAAAAAGTGAAGGTCACAAAGCTCATATGAAGTATTACTTTCAGATTTCAAAGACAAAAGCATTATATATTTACCTTTCTGGAGAACAGTTTTGTAACATAATTTATGTACATGGAAAAGCCTTAAAATATTATTGTTATTCCACATTTATAGGATTTTCTTTGCTGATATTCCAAAAGATCATCTCAATGAATCAGTATTTTGTTTTAATTAAGCCTAGCCAGACCAAAGGTTTCTTAAAAAATAAAAAGTTCCAGCCAGGCATGGTGGTACAAGCCTATTGGGCCAGCAGTCTGGTTGGCGGAGCCAAGAAGACTGCAAGTTTGAGCCCAGCCTTGGCAACTTCACACCTTAAGGAATGCTGTCTCAAAAAATAGAAAGTATTGCAGAGTGAATGGCCTAGGTCCAGTCCAAGCACCATAAACAATGAAATATATAAATGAATAAATAAATACTAAATTAAAGGATTCCTTTGAAAACAGATGATCATAGAAGAAAATTGGCAGGAAGACAGGATAAAATGGGAGCAGACCTAAACAAGTTTAGAAATCTAACAGCATCGCCAGAGGAGTGGCAGTCCCATGCAATGTCATGGGACCTAAGCTCTCAATAGGAAGGGGCCACCTAAAAATTGGGTCAGTGAATAAGTAGAAAAATAAATGAGCAAGAGTGAGAGAGTAGGAAAAAATAAAGAAGTGAGAATAAAAGTAAGAGCTAATGAAAGAGAATTCTAGGCAAGGTAACTTAATTCATGTCCAATGCCGCTGGAAATTTTAAAGTCTGTCTTTTTAATATATACAGAATTCTCTCAATATTTGAAGTAAATGTATATTCTTTACACTCCAAAATCATATGAAATATTGGAAAGCCAGTTATTTGTGCACACTAAGTTGATATTAT
The DNA here is from genome assembly GCA_004026905.1 of Hystrix cristata. NCBI lineage: Eukaryota > Metazoa > Chordata > Mammalia > Rodentia > Hystricidae > Hystrix > Hystrix cristata. Next base: position 24,404 of record PVJO010005032.1, on the reverse strand, counting down.
GGCTTTATACTGTATATATAATAAGCTACAAATGCAAGTATATGACGCTTGTGGGGTAGACTTCAAGATAAAAAGAGATTAAAGAGAAAAAGCAGTATTGTATGGCTTGTAAAGATGCCCATATCATATGAGACAGGCATATCTTCCAAATTATATTTTTTTTAGATTTTTTACTTTTCATCCTTTAACTGTTTTTATGGAAATCATTAGGAGTCCACCTGTACAGTCACCTACACCTGTGAGCCCATAGACATTTGAACCCTCGATGAGTTAAATCACCCAGAATTGTTTTCAATGAATTTCCCTTCAGAATACATGCAGGCTAGATGGGGTACAGAGGTCTCCTTATGACTCTTCCTACCTGATATAAGGTGTATAAGGAAGCAGTTCTACTCTGATGGAAGAGACAAATGTCCAACACATTCTCTAAATCTTCTCCATTAATTTTTTCCCTTTATGTTTTTAGGGTTGGAAATGTTTGATCACTAATAGGGAAAGTTGAATTAACCATATTTTAGCACATCCAGGTTAAATGACCTAACACCTATCTTGGCAACGTTTGGGGTACTGGCATCTATCACATTATTTCTAGTAAAACTGAGACAAAGGAGTTTGATTTACTGTATTGCTCAATTGTATTTTGCCACATTTAAGTTTAGGTCTATGACTCAATCTAATGAATATATTATTATTTTTTTTAATTTTAATTCTAATTTTATTTTAAACCAAGAACATGTATTGGTACATTCTACATACAATGGTCACATTCATTACATTAATTCTGTACCTATACATGATGTATCTTGGTTAATGAATATATTATTAAACAAATTTCTCTTTCATCCTACTACCACTCAATTTTGTCAAAATGGAATTGGTTAGGCAGCAAGTCTCTGCTGAATAGAATATTTTAAGAGTGACGCAAGATAAATGGTTAGAGGAAGTGCAGTATCATGGAGTACTACTCCACCCTAAAGAAAGATAAACTTGAGTCATTTGTAGGAAATTATATGCAATGTGAGTCCATTATGTTAAATTAAATAAATAAGACACACAGACTTACATATCGTATGGTTTCTCTTACATGACAAACTCAAAAAATAAAGAGTAAAATAAAATTTAAATAATAAGAAGTAGGCAGATAGATCTTTCTCAAATAGGGAGGGGACTAAGAGACGGAGGGGGAGTGAGGGAGGGAAAAAGGGACAAGAGAAGGAATTAGGATGTTTTATGTACATGTACCAACTTCCCACAAGGAATGTAAACATTATATACTGCAAACATGTATTAATAAAAATTGTGAAGCAAAAAAGAATGATGCAAAAATAGATACATACTATATTCAAATCCTTCCTATAATTTGAAATAGCAGTTCTTCAAACAAATGAACAAAACAAACCTCACTCAGTGTTCTCAAATTACAAGCTCCCAAGCCTCTTTCATTGTAAAACAACAGAACAAACTGTTTCTCGCTGCCCAGTTTGGAAGGATCACCAGATGCACTGGCAAGAAACAAATTCTCCTGTTCTTTACTGAACAAAATAGAACTTTTCTGACTGACTGAAGGAACCCTGCTCAGAAGGGTAGCATGGTGCTGAGCAAGACGCAGGCTCAGCTGTTAGGATGCTGCGTCCCAGTGACGGTCATGGCTGCTAGCCCGGCACTTCACCTAAGCTCGAACACCTTCAAACTCCGCCTCGGCAACCCTGATCTTCTGCGACTTCCATTGTTTGTACCGCTCATTTGCTAAAAGTGAGAAATAACAATATATTACTTCCTTTCAGTTTTTATTTGCATTGTGTTGAACTGTCATTCTTATTTCTTATTGTCTAATATCTACACATTCTGTGATTCTGACAGGGAGCAACCTGCCGTGCCCTGCAGCACAGTTCTGCACCTCCCTCTGTGGCTCTTCACCTTTTTTTACACAGTAGGGAAGCTCAACATATGAATGTTGAGTGAATGAATGAAGGTTATTGCTCTTTAATGTTGTGTTTCCTATGTTCCATTATTGCATTTAGCCTAATATTAATTTTCGAGATCATTTGAATCAATCAATCAGAAAAACTAGAAAAGGCCACTTTTTGCATTGTTGGAAGAGTAATGTATATTATGTGTAATTTGAGAAGCAGTTCTTGATTTATTGTTCTGACCTTTTAATTCTTTGCAAAAATGAAATCCTCTAGGTATATTCATCTTAAGCTAAAACTAACAAGAGAATTTGCCTAATTTTCAAGCTCAAAGAGAATGAAAGTCTTACATCGAGCTCAGTATGATCCTGCAAAGATTCCTTTGTCTCCTCAGCATATGTAAGAAGTTGAATAATACAATCAGAATGCCAAAGAAAATAAGTACAAGATTGTGTCACAGTTTCTACAAGATAGCTATTCCAAGAATACGGAGGAGTCATTGTTCTCTCCCTTTCAGCCATTATGAGAGGAGCAGTTTAAAAAGCAAATAATACATTATTAAATTACAGACGTTTACAACAAAAAGTAGCTTCTTTGACTATTTAAAATCAAGCCACAAAATTTTATAGACTAAATAATCACATCTTAGAAACACAAACAATTTTTAAAATAAATATATATATAACATAATACTTTATCATGGTACATAGTAAATTTTAAATCGATATTCTTTTTTTCTTCTGGCACTCAAAGGAAGACTCATCAAATTGCTTTATCTGTATAGTTTTAATGCTGTGAACAAGTTCATGATATTTTCAGGAATTAAGTGGTGGTTCCTAATACAGACCTCAAATAGCATCTTCTTTGTAAAAACTCCAATTCTTGTAACTCTTTGAAGAGCAAGTGTGATAAATAGAAATAAATTATGAAAGAGAAAAATAAAAGAAACATATGCACAAATGGATAGCTTTTATAATTAGCAATTCTTTGCAAGACTAGTAGCAATTTACTTATAATTATAAAGAAACATGCTATCAAGAATATTCAACAGTTTTCATTATCTAGGTAGTGCCTGCTATTGTCAGTAAGCAAATGTCTAAATGAGACGTCAGAAGTTTGGAAATAAGAAAAATAGACAATTTTATGTGAGTTTCACTTTTGAATTCACTTAGAGGATATCAAGCAGAGACAAGTAACATCACATAAAAGCAACAAACCTTTCAGAACTATAAGCCCTATTTACACCAAACCGAAGATACAAGCATATGGAAAAGAATATGTCAACCAAAATGGAGTTGGTAGTAGCACATGTATGCAAAAAGAGAATCAGAAAGAAAACAGGTAAAATAAAAGTTAAGTCAGTTGCCTTTAAACATACAAGAACGATTGGCAAGAATATTCTTATGGTGTAAATAAATGAATTGACATTAGCTTTAACCCACTATACATTTAAGCACTGTGGCTAATTGTCCGTGTTCTAATTCTGTGTTCATAATGAAATGTACTTTATGTTTTGGTTTCCCAAAATGGGCTGAATCTTCCATCATTAACACTGTAAGCCATGCAACAGTTAATTTGCTTACTACAAACAAATCAATTAGTTTTCAGGGTTTAAGTACTAGTTTCAAAGACTGGTGAATTCATCAATACAATATCTGCTCCTTGTGAGGATTTATGAAAGTCAGGCAACAGTCTTCTCCTACATTTTGCTATTTTTTTCCCAGTGTATTATATGAAAAACCAAGCTTTTAAGCACTTAAATTTCTATATCTGCATTTTAGTCTAACCTATCAAATCCCACAATAAGTTGTCTATTTAAAGTGAAAGTAATTATAATCAATGAAATGCTCTAATACTTCAAATTCAATGTATTATTTTTACAAGCCTCCTGAAAACCATCAGACACCATTTTAGAGTTTTAACACAGGCATGATGAGAAAACATTAATGCACCTTAAAATAGATCAGCTGATTTTTCATCATATTTTACATGGAGAGGGAAGAAAAATGTCGAGAGCAGCTCAAACTCAGGTGTCAGTTTCTCAGGATCAAACAGAATATGTTTGCAGACTACATGTGCATATTGTGAACAAAACGTGTCTAAAATTTAAGTGTCATTAGATTATTAAAATCATGAAATGGTTTTGACAAGCTAGAAGGAGACAAAACTGCTCTGCTCATGTATAAGTCAGGATGCACTGGGCTATGCTACAGTAATGAACAATCTCAAGAATCTAGGCATGTGTATATTTCTTACGCTGCCCTTCCGTTATAAGCTGCCTGGGCTTCTGCTCTCCATACTCTTCTTCCTCACTCTTAATGCAGCCGATGGAGCAGTAACTTTGTTTGCATGGGAGAAGAAAAGGCACACAGTGAAGCATTCACTGAGGAAGAAATGAAATCCTACCACGTGTCCAGAAAGAGAAGGAAAAGGAGATTGTCTGTTAACAGATCTGTTCACGATCAAAGACTATAATCACACGTACAATTATACATAACAATTTTTCAACAAAAATCTTGAATGGCAAAAGATCTAGAAAAGCAGAAAACTTACTACTGCTTAAACAAAAATAAAATAAGTAACATCTTTCTTATTTATAACAGGTAAAAGGAGAGAGAGAAAAAAGCAGGCTCCATATGTGTCTTAGGGTCCACCAAATTTGAGGCTATCTGTATTTTAACTACAGGGTTACCTATGATTCTTCTCCTCTCAATAAGGGAACGTTCCTAGGATGCCAAAGATACCTGCAAGATCCGCCTCTCCCCTTATTCTCTAACACATAAAACACCAACATACTTTCCTCTCTACTGAAGCATTCACCTACGGCAGGACTCACTGATCGTCACACCTGCCCTTGGACCCGAGTATGTAACTCTCCTGTGCCTGGCAACACTCAGGGACATTGAGGTTCTAAGTAAGCCACCACCAGGCTGACATTTTCAGTAATGAAGACAGCAGGTGTTCTAACTCTTATTCTTCTTTCTGCCACATCAGAAATTATAAATAGATTACAATTAAGTAGATTATCTAGTCGCATTATATTAAGTATATATCAATATTTTTGGTTGGTTTTGTGTGTGGTACTGGGGATAGAACCCAGGACCTTCACACTGAGCTACATCCCCAGCCCTTTTTTATTTTGGGACAGGATCTTATTAAGTCACTAAGTTGCACAAGCTGGGCTTGAACTTCTGATCCTCCTCTCTCAGCCTCTAAAAGTGCTGGGATTACAAATGTGCACCACAGCACGCAGCTATTTTTTCCTTTATTTGATATATAATGGGATATGCATCTTACCAAATTACTAGGGGGAAACAAACATCATTTCTACAAAGAGATTCTCAGTTAAAAAAAGAACTTTCAGGTGTTATATTTTCCTCTCATAAAAATACATAGCCTATATTCAGGAAGAAGTGCACAAACCTTGACATATTGAGCCAGAATAATATAGGATGCTCAGAGTTTGCATGTCCAATCTGCCTTTGACAAAAATAAAGGAATACTATTATATAACATTGAGTGATGATTCAAATCCATTTATGAGCCACCCCCCAAGAATCTTCCTTATGATAACTCAGGAGAATTTGATTGATTATAGATGAAAGATCTCATAAATGTTCAAAATGTTTTAAAAAATCAATGACAAGTTTCGCAAAATGAGGTTGATCTCTGAATTTTCTTTAAAGGACGTTATAAAAGCATAAAACATTTGCCCTCAGTCCTTGTCCAATTAAGTACAGATAGCTGATAGATAGATGATATATAGAGAGACAGACAGATAGACAGACAGACAAACAGATAGATAGATAGATAGACAGATAATTTGTTTTGCATATATCTGAGGAGCCTGATTGTTGTCTTATAGCATATGCAGGCACATTTTTTTTACTGAATAGTATTTCAGCATAGCAGTACCAAATTTCTCCTTTCAGCAGCAAAAGAGTTTCCACGGTTTTACACTTGAATGTGCACTTGGTATTTTTGCCACAGATCATTGTTGTCTGTGGTAAGCAGAATTCCAAAATGGTCCCATAATCTCAGCCCTGGTGTCACTCTTGTGATATTGTTTCTTTATACGGTTAAGAGTATTTGGTAGATGTGATTAAAGCTACTAATCAGTAGACTTCACAATAAGGAGTTTCTCCCCGAGGTCCCAACCTAATCATATCAGCACTATAGAAGTAGAGAGTTTTCTCTATGCAGTCAATTCAGAGAGATTCAAAGCATAAGGATTCAACATGAGAGAGATTTTCCAATACTGGCTCTAAAGATGGCAGTAAAATGGGGAAAGAGTTAGCTACACTTGTGACAGATAGGCACCAAAGAAACGACAGGTTTAGTCCTGACACCCCAAGAAACTGAATCTGAGTGGAGGCAGATTATTTCTCAGAATCTCCAATAAGATCCTACCCTGGCTGACATCTTGCTTATGATGCCATGAGCTCCTTAGCAGAGAAATTGTTCATTCTGTAGAACTTTTGACCAGTAAAACTGTGAGCTAATAAATGAGTGTTGTTTTAAGTTGCAAAGTGTGTGATGTTTATTATGCAGCAATAGAAATCTCAATAACCACCTGAGACTAACCAGGGAGTACTAGATCATCTGATGTAACCACCTTCTACTCAGTTCTAGTCAGAATATGGGTTCAGAGTTGCATTTTGTGAGACACTTAAAATAGATGCTTTTAGTTTGGATGTCTTAATTTCATGAAATTGGCAACTAATTCAATCAAAACTGAAAAGAAGTTGCTGTGCAGGTGAAATATATCACATTTGAGGGGAGGCAGCTTGAAATTGTGCCCTAGAAAATGCTTACAGCTCCTTTCAATTCATGTTTCATGGATCTACTAGATGTTATAAAGCCTTTTACACTTTTTGTTTTAAATAATAAATATTATGAATGTTGTAATATTCTAAATGGCTTCTAACTTGCCTTCCAGATGAAAGATTTATGTTTATTAATATAATATTTTCCCTTCCCTGAGATATCCTTCAGTGCAAAAGATTATAGGAACTAAAGTTTACATTGAAAATTTGCTACAGTAAACCATCACATGAACAACTTAAAAATAACTATTTTCACTTTAATGTACACTCTCTTTTTTTTAACAGAAATGTGAAAATACTGTGTGTCAAGAAGGAATAGTTGTATTTATCCCATCCAACTGGGCAAGTGGTTTAACCTTGGGTTAGTTTTTTAACTACTATGTGTCTAAATTTCTTCCTTTTTAAAGTAAACTTATAGAAATAAACAACTAGTAGGGTTTTTGTATGGACTAAATGAGTCCATACATGTGCAGAATTTAGAATGTTTACTAGAACACAGTTAGTGCTCAACAATTGATAGTAACTTCCAAAAGCAGCATGGGAGTTCTCAAGTATAAAGGAGCACCAAAGATATCCTGGCCTTGACCAGGAATATTCAATAGCTGGTTGCTGCTAGCACACTCTTTTCTTTGTTTCAATCTAGTCCAAGTCACCTTCTAAAACCATTGTCTACTTTAGTCCAATATGACTTTATTGTTCAGCTCTTTTGATAGCTCACATTTTCTAACCCCACAATGCATGTCCCTTCTTATATAATCCAATAATTTGGAACACCAAGTGTCCTCTCTCTCTTTGTTTGGTCATCCTAAAAGGCAAACAAGTAGATGATTCCTCCACAAAACCTTTCCAAATCCTGGAAGAGAATCCTAATTGCTTATTTCCATAGTGAGCGTTTAAACGTCAGTGTTTAAATTATGTAGCTGATAATTTTGCATTATACTTATTTACATACTGAGTTATATCATGTTTAGATGATAAAGTTCTTACAAATAGAAAATATATATTATTTGTGTCCCAATAGAATTTAGTAAAACAACTCATATATTTGGAATTTAATATATATTAATTGAATTGAATATATGTAAATCAATGTTCAATAAGGAATAAAGATAAAGTACTTAATATTTAAATAGAAAAAGTTTTAAAAGACTATGGGCTGCTTTTCAGAATTGTGCGTGTGTGTGTGTGTGTGTGTGTGTGTGTGTGTGTGTGTGTGTATGTGTGTGTGTTCTTGAATATTACTTCTTCAGGCTTAAAAATAAAACCACTACCAGGATATGGAGGCTGTCAAGAACTCAACCATTTCAGATAATACAATTATGTTTATTTACATTGTCTTCAGGTTAAGAATATTGCATGTTCTTAACTAAAGTGGATTTTCATTGTGACACAATGGCCTCAAGGTCCATTTAAAAAACACACATAGGCTTTCGACAACAGCAGGGCACAAGAAGAAAACTGCAACAGTAAATGAAAAGGAATCATGCCCATTTATTTAAGAGCACAGTATTTAAAATGCAAAATGCTGCATTTATTGAAGCAGAGCAAACTCAGAAGAGATTCTTTTGCATGTGAACCTGCTGTCCAGGTGGAATTCAAGTTCTAGATAAAAGTCCCAGAAGAATTAAAATCATCATACCACAGTGATATATGCACAAATATGTTCATAGCAGCACAATTTGTAATAGCTAAGTCTTGGAAACAACCTAAATGCCCAACAACTGATGAATGGCTAAAGAAGATGTGGTTTTTCTACACAATGGAGTACTATACCACCATAAAGAAGGATAAACTAGAGTCATTTGTATGTAAATGGATGTTCCTTGAGAACATACTATTAAGTGAAATAAATCAGACACTTATCAATACACATTGAATTGTTTCTCTGATATGAGAACCCATAGCGTAAATAAGGACAAAAGGGTATAATAGATATTATTTTTTTAAAAAAAAGAGAGAGAGTATTCAAAAGAGAGGAGAACTAGATAGGGAAAAGGGGGATAAAGAAGAAGGTTAAAAGAAAAGTAAGATGAAAGGAAAAAAATGGAAAAGTGTAAATAAACTTGTTGCAAATAGGAGGGGTGGGTGAATGGGAGGGGAAGGGAAGAGGGGGGAAAGACAAGATACATCATGTACAGGTACAAAATAACCATGTTGATTACGATCATTATGTATATAATGTACCAATACATGTTCATGGTAAAAATAAAATTTAAAAAAAGAAGTAAGTGACTCAGAAGTAAACAAAGAATTTAAGTGAAGTGAAAAAAAAAACAAAAACGAATTTAGGTGGAAAAATTTTCTCACCCTACCCAAAGGCAAATCCATCAATCTTCATTTGAATTGGAATTCTAATACACTGTTTGAATTACTATTAAGTTTCTACATCTCTGCAAAGCAATCACAGACCAGGATAGTGTGACAATTTACCCACAGGTGGTTCACCCACCAATTGTCTCTGCTGTCTACCCACTGTCAACAGTGAAAATACTAGATTCTCATTTCCCAGGGCCTTCCAACTAGGGTGTAGACATGGACATCTAAGCCAGTGCCATTAAGGAAACTTGTAAAAAGTTTTGCTGAGGTTTCTGGGAAAGACCTCTTTCTTCCTCTGTATGTGTTGTGTGAGAAAATGCTGCTGTCCAGCAGTTATTTTGTAGCTGCAAGAAAACACATATGAGAACAAAAGCCAAATCATTAAAATCAGAAGGTGGAAAAACAACAACAACAACAACAACAACAAAAACACCCTGGTCCAGAATAACACCACTTTGACAGAAGTTAAAAGTCAGGACTAGCCAACTCTTGACTTTTTACGTCAGATAATAAACCCATATCACTTTAAGCCACTTTCAGTTGAGTGTTCTTTTTCTTGTAGCTATAAATATTCTAATAGATATGCACTTTTTCCCTCCACACAGGCCATGTCTCCACCAATTTGAAGCACTACAACAAGTTAAATAGAGTGAGTGGGTTAAATAACAAACATTTCTTTCTCATAGATTTGGAGGCTGCAAGTCTCAGATCAGGGTGCCAAAATAAGGGCACCCTTCCTGGCTTACAGATGGCCACCTTATTTCCTATGTTCTTGGATGGTAGAAAGAAAGAGGGATTATTTTTTTTATGTCTTTTCCTCTTTTTTTAAGGGCATTAGTTCCATTAAAGAGGAAGCTTGCCTCATCTTGTCTAACTCTAATTATCTCCTGAGATTTCCATGTCCAAAACCATCACAAATGAAATTCAGGTTGAAACCTAAGAATTTAGAGGGTCATAAACATTCAGTCTACAATAGTCTGAATCTTACAATGAGAATATCATGTCTAAAGTTTCCTGAATAGTATTGAAAATAAGCACAGAAGACTCATCCTTGTGTTTTTCTTTTTTTTTGGGGGGGGGTGGTGCTGGGGATCGAACTCAGGACCTTGAGCTTGCTAGGCAAGCAGTCTAAGGGGCATTTAAACTAAAATTATCTGACTGTCTTTATAAACTTTAATACTTTGAAAAATAAAACTAACAGTAATCTTGTGCACTTAAACATTATCTTACTAATCCTGGACGTCCCCAGTGATTTATGGCTCACTGAACACAGCTAATAAATATTCTAGTATAATCTATGTGTATAATACTGTGCAAGAAGGATTGTATCAGCTTACTCCCAAATCAAACAGCAAGATATTCGAGTTAGAAAACTTTCAACTATTTTATGACAAAAAAATTGAAGAAGTTTGTATTTCAAAACATAACCGACATGTGTTGCCTAATTTAGACGGTTTTCCTTGAGGACTTAGCCAGTTGGTTTAAAAGAACGTAGGTCACTTCTTACTTAAAGAACTGTGTCTACACTGTGAACATTCTTCTTCACATTAGGTAAATTAACAAGTCCTCTAAACTTAACATTTTCATAAACTAGGGCAGAGAGTACTAACCTATAACAATAAAAGCACAGAGAACAGGATAAAAGGCTCAGAGTAATATTCTGTATATATCTGGCTTAAATTGAAAAAAGTAGCAATTCTTGAAGATATTCATCAGCAATCCTAACGCTCCTGGCTTCATACCCTTTAATGTGATGAAGTAAGATCTGTGAAATATTTAATTTTGGTAGAATGGAGGGAGATAGTGGCTAACTACACATTAGAGAGTGAATGAAACATGTAAAGTTTACCTGTTTGTTCTGCAAGAAATGGGCAGTGGAGAATTTAACGTCTTCTTTAAAGTAAATCATTTAGCATTCCTACAATTTTACATGATAGAACTCTTAATTTAGACTGACTTAGACCAAAAACAGAAACCTATTGTTTCAGTGAGAACAGATTCTTGTTCAGTTGGATCCAAGGACTCGGTGTCATCTAGACTTGGTTTCTCTCCAATTTTGCTTGTTTCTCTGTTATTCAACAGAAAACTGCTAATCCATGTAGCCTCCAACAGCTCCAGGCTCATGCTCTCCTCATTGCTAATAAAATCAAGAAGGAAAAGTCATGCCTTCCTTTCAGTGGCTTCAGAAGTCTTCTTGGACTTTATTTCCTCTAACTCGGTCTCTATCTACTCCTGAGTCATGGTGACCAGTGTTAATATTCAATTCCTATGAGACAAAAGCCAGAAATGGTGGTTTCGGCACTAAACTATATGAACTACAACAAAAAGACAGTGTTGTTCACTATAATAAAATTGAGGACTTTTTACCAGGAAAAGAGAAAGAATAGGTACGAGCAGGAAAGACAAAGATGTTCACTATCATCTTTTCTTTTTTAACTATCATCAATAAATGGAAATAGAGCATCTGCAAATGGGACGGGGACCAGCAGTTGAAAGGAAGAGGGAGCAACAGGAAGGACATGGAACAAATGATAATCAAGATCTGTTACATACATGTACCAACTTCCAATGGTAAATGTAATCATTAAGTGCTGCAAATATGTACTAATAAAAAAAACCTAAACTGGCATGAATTATTTGAATAAATTGAAATTAGTTATTAAGTTATCAAATTATTAAAATCACTATGAGGTTGATTGAAATTTCTTTTTATTCCCAAATATCTCTATATAAAAACTAATATACTTTATATACATTATTTAATAAATTTACTCTTTATCAAACAACAGATTAAGAATTTGATACGGTAAAGTGTGCTGTGACCTCATTTTTGCAAAGGTGTCGCCACAGAGACAATATAGGACACAACTCTAGATATTAAATCACCTAACTCAGAAAGTCTTACATGAAGTGGTGTTATCAGTCTTAAGATAGATTATACAATGTAAACTTGTGTTCTTGCTGTGGAATAAGTGGGGTGAGACAAAAAAATCTTTGGGCAAATTGAGGACAGACCTAAACCTTAATGGAATGTTAGGATTTAATTAGATGAGGTAAGAAGATAATACAGGGGGAAGGAACCACTGTCCCTCAAACAAAACAAAACAGTAGATAAAATTGACTTTTAGTGAAACAATAAGGACCCTCATTTCAGAGCAGAGGAATGAGCAAAGCACAAAGTAGTATGTCAGGAAATTATAGAATCCTTGAATCTGATAAAGATTTAGTAGAATATGATGAAAATGTGGGATCTGGAATCACTCAGACAAACCATTTAAATTTCAGCTATACTACATACTATGTGATCTTGTGAAAATGATTCCTCTCTTTGTACTTTGGTTGCTTTATCAATTAAGAAAGATTCCTAAGATTTCTTTGAAAAAAATGTGGCAAGTAAATGTCAAAATGCATTTGAATTTAGCACAGTCCCTGACATGTGAAATAACTGCCAGTAGTTATTATTAATACTATGTGAATTAGTGCAGGGAAAAGCAAAGGTTTTGTGTCATGGACTTTCGGGAAAAAAGAAGTAACAATTCCACTTACAAGCATGGAGCCGTTTCCACTGCTGTTTGTGTGTTATTTAGGAATAAACAGAGAAATGAAGATAGGGCATGGTAAGGTTTCAGCAGAATCCAAAACCATCAGAAAGAGAAACTGTAGTTAACCTGGCTTTGGAATGACCAGGTGCCCACACCAAGAGTGGGTCAGGGCCCTGAGGAGACGAGGTTATTTTGTCATAGGATCAGTAACAAGGATTACCTGTGCTAGCTTCTCATAACTCAGGACCAAACCCCCTCTCTGATTAATATTTTGATGAACCTCTCTACTTCTGCTCCTACGACCACTGAATTTCTGGCCAAATTCTTGAGAGAGAAGCTTGGTTTGGTAAATCCATTTTGGTAGAGCATTCAGCACATCAACTCTCCAGTTGCTCGCCACCCATAGTATGGCTATCCTTGCATCAGATGCCCAGCTAGTTGGGGGCTGCCAGTTAGATGATGGAATTTCAAGACCGTGCAGTCATAGCAAGTAGTAATTTGCAGAAAGAATCATGCAGATGGAGACTGGGCATTGGATTTGGGGCAGAAGATTTAGCAGATTAGCTGAGGCGGAGCCTATATAGGACACGATGATTAAAAATAGTTATAAGGTTCATAATTAAATTTATAGCTTAAAATAATTACTCAAGTATCAATATGCTGAATGCATAAAAAAGAAGGGTACTTGGGTAAGGCAAATCAGCAAGGAAATCATTACATTTATCTCTTTATTATTTATAAAAGCATGATCTAAGGCTAAGAGACTGGAAATAGAACAATTTTACCTGAAATAGCTAAACAATACTAATGCAATTTAATAACTGACTAGGCAAATAGTAAAAAATCTTTTAGCAGTGCAGTACAGAGCACACACTTGGGTGGTTTGGAACTTTGAAAAATCTAATTTGGAGTTCAAATTTTCTTAAATGTTAACTGTGAAACTCAAATTAAGTACCAATTGCAAACCTCAGTTTTTCACCTGTAAAACAGGATTATCCATAGCAGCTGCTGCGTAGTGTTGTTGCAAGAAGTGGATGAGATCATGCACGTGACATGCTGAGTGTAGAATGACAGTATATATTCAACTCAAGCTGCCTATATCCAAGGACTCCAAGAGCTATAGACTGAATCTATGACAGAGTCAGAAGCCTCAGGAGGAAAATTTATCGGCATGCCGCAAAGACTGAGTTCTGCTTTCCATATGTCAGCTGGTTTGTGGTACAAAAGGATGCCAAGCTATAGGCAGAAGAAACAGATCAGGAAAAAGAATACAGAAGACTGTGGGATAGTGTTCCATGATGCATTTATGAGAACACATGATTTAGCATAACTTGAACTATGTTTAATATTGTATTTGTTATTGGCATTTTATATTGTTGCAAGAATATAATACTGTTTAGTTACTTGGAAAGTCCAATACAATTATTTTAATTTATAAGTGATTGTGAATAATTTTCTTCAAAATAAATCATGGAGAAGCAACATTCATTAAACACAGCATTGTATGTAGGGATTAGGGAATTATAATACAATGATATATATTTTGAGTCTACTATTATTTGTTGTACCATTTCATATTATATCAGAAAATTGAATTCATCCTCCCTGGAATCTATCAGGAGAACGTGATGAGACTCACTGCTTTTCATTTAATTTCTCAAGCCACACATTTCAACTTTTCTTCTTTTTCTTACTAATCCCACTCAGCACACACATGCAATCAATCAGTAAGACCCACTGTTCCTACAGCTTAATTAACTCTAAGAATTGTCTACCTTTCTCAATTCCCACTGACATTTCCCAAATCCACTTCAAGTTACCATCTTCCCTTGTCAGTACCACTGCACTGCCTTACGAGCCACTTCGACTCTTAGTCCTCTCTAAACCTTCTCCATTCACTTATCCAGAGACACAAAGATGATCACAAATGTGGGCTACTTAAAAGCCAACAATTGCTTTCTGTGGGCTTTAGACAAAATCAGATCTCCTTGACATGCCTTACATGGCTCCCATGTCTGGCTCTCATTTGCTTCTAAAGCCTCATTTTCCACCACTCTGGCACTCTTGCCCCACCCATATTGTGTTCTTTCTGGTATGATCTTGATCTCTTCACATTAGGCACAACTAAGACATCCGTTTAGGCATTCTTCAATTAAAAGCTTTTAAATTTCCCTTTTCCAGGAAATGCAGAAGCTGAAATCAGCATAGGTCCACAGAGCAGTATATTCTATTTTTACTTCTCATAACATCTAGCAAGTGCATCATGATGTGCTTGTTGTCTTCCCATAATGCTGCATACTCATTGAAAGCTGGGACCATATCAGTTTTGTGTGTAGCCAAAGATACTGCAAATGAATAGCTAAAAATTTTGTACAACAAGAATCTAATAAACCTTTACCAAATAAATTGAATTTTTGGGAGAATTCTGTCAAGCCAAATAGTAATCACTTGTATTATAGTTTACCAGTTCTATCAGTCATTTTAATTATTTGTTTATAGAGTCCATCCACGTTGTGGATATGGTATACACAACAAAATGTAAGCTAAAGCCTTTTATATATGTGCTTCAAGTCAGATAATGAATATTCATAATCTCTAAGATGGAGACACATCTTTTTAAGGTTGTGATTTATTTTCACTGGCTCTGTAAACATTCATATGATTTTAGAAATATAACAAGGTATTTTCCATAATATAATCTCTTCGTTACAAATTTCTTGACAGGATAGAAACTTGGTAAAATTTCCTCTGAATTCTTGCCTCAAAACTTCTCTACAATTCAAATACTCTCTTTATATTGAATTAATGTGACTTGTTCACTGTAGAAATAATTTCCTAAGAGGAAAAATAAATTGTAAGAATTGGTGTTTGGACATTTCCACTTATGCTAGTAAAACTGAGATGGCAAGCGAATGTCACAAATTCAAATAATCCTTTATTGCCTGATACGAGCCAAATAGTGTAGTGTGACAAGTATGAATGTTTGAAGCTGGGAGATCCAATAATTTCCAGGGAAATACATAACCCAGATATCCAAAGGTCATTTCAATTCAATTCTAAAATAATGGAGTCTAAATTATTAAATAGAATCTGTCTCAAGAACCTGGAATTAAACCAGAAGCCAATTAACTGTTTGATACTACTGGGTATCATGAACTAATTCTCCTTAACTCCAGGGACACGTTTCATTCCCAGTCAGTTCTAAAAATAAGAAACCAGAGAGTCAGAGAACCAGACAGGAATATTTTATTTCATCTCAGGTTATTTATTGACTTGACTCCTGTCCTTGTGTGGCGGTGACAGCAGTGGAATGTAAGCCATTATAGGGTGAAAAAAAAAACACTTTAAAGTTCAGAATTTATATAAGCAACTGTAGATGATGTTTTTTACTTTAGTACATTTAGTTCAAAAATTAAATAATTAAATCTCAGTATGTTTTCTTGGTTTGAATGAGAGGGAGAGAGGCAGAGAAAGAGAGAAGGGGGAGAGAGATCACTGTACTCCAGTTAATGACCATCACCATCGGGAGCAATGCAAGCGGCACACAGGTGTCCCTTTCGCCCACCATCAGCGTGAGGCCCAGCTGCCAGGGCACCTACCATTTCCTCACTGTGACTCAAGGACTGTGACGTTTTAGTGTCTTATATTAACTCTACCTACTGAATGTACAGGCCTCACATATCCTTTTACTTCTCTTTCCAGCACTTACATTCTACTTTGCAATCTCTAGAAGGAATCAGTTCCTCTCTTCCCCCAAAATTTGTCTTCTCTGCTTTACTCTGTTCAGTTGACAACTTCATAGGAATGTCGAAGTCTTGAGCAAAGCCAGAGAAAACTGGACATCATCTTCTAAAATAGGGTGTTTGCTACCACTCCCGGCCAGATTCAAGAAAAATACTTTCTCCACAATCTAGAAACTGTCTTGACAAGCCTGCCAATTAGCTTCTAACGTCAAATCCCACAGAGTCTTCTGAGCTTTCTTCTTTCTATCACTTAGCACTAATAATCAGTACCCTCCCCCTAGAAGTTGCCTCCTTTGATCTCCACACACTCTCCTTTTACCTCACAAAACAATGGATCACTTGTTCTTTGTTGGGAATGAAGGTGCTTCCTCGCTCATAAACAATCCTTGGGTATAAACTGGCTTGTATTCTCTTTTTGTCCAATACACTGTCCTTTCATATATGCTGCCAGATTCCAAGAAGAGATAAAGGCTTCTACACCTCTGTTTTCAGCCAGACATTCTTCTAGAGTTCCATGTTTATGTATCCACCTGTCTACTCAATACTTTTTCCCAACTGTGACGCAGAAAATTCAACCTCAACATGTCACTCCTTCCACACACTCCATCTTGTTTAGTACCATTTCCCACCACTAAGTCATCAGAGGTACAAAGGTTTTTCTCTTTTCTTTTAATTAAATCTCATTGATTCTACTTCCTTAGTATCCCTTATGAGCTCTCAGTGCCCTCCCCCCCAACTGATCATCTGGCCGTGCTTTCAGGTCTCTTGATAATACACTCCTGTATGACCTCCATGTCTCTCATCTTACCTCTCTGTAAACTAACCTTCACTAGAGAATCTTCTTAAACACAGACGTGAACATTTTGCTATCCAGTGTAAGGCCACTTTGTGACGTCTTTTAGCCTGCTGGTTTTGAAACCTTAGCATGCAGCAAATCACCTTCAAGGTGGGTTGAAATACAAATTGTCCTGCTCTACCTTCAGGATTTCTGAATCATTAGGTTTGGAGTGAGCCTGAGAATGGCAGCTCTAACAGATTTCCAAGGGTGAAGATGCTGCTACCAGAGATCACTCTTGGAGAACCACCACATAGTCTAGAACATACATTTGAAAATCCACGGTACAGTATGTAGGACATTACTTACCCATCTTTGCAGTTATTTCTTACCACTAATCTTTATATTCAGTAGATGAGGTCCAAATATATGAAAGAGATTCACTCCTTCTTGCCTCTTTGTTTTCTTCAGATATTCTCTCTTACTTTTTTTCCCCCTTTGTTTACCTATTTAGCATTCACTCATCTTTCAAGTTCCAGAACAAATGCCACCATCTCATCGATCTCATTCCCCAGCATGGTCTCCCCTCTTCTCTTCCACTATGTACACACATATGTCAGTAGAACTGGATATTCCTTCCTTGGACCTCATTTATGAATTGAACCTACTCTTGTCATAGGATACATATAGTTTATAAGACTTAACTTCTCATCTTCTCCTTTAAGTTTTTTTTTTAAAGGAAACTATATCAAGGTTATTTTTTATTAGTAAATGTTTGCAGTACACAGTGATCACATTCTTTGTTGGGAGTTGGTATGTATATAACACATCTTAATTACTTCCCATCTCCATCCATCACTTGGGGCCTATTCCTCTTCTAAAAGATCGCTATCTCCCTTTTTCTTACAATCTATCTTTTATTTTGCTCTTTAATTTATTCATACTTTGAGCTTCTGATATGAGAGAAACCACATCATATTTAAACTTGTGTGTCTGATTAATTATGGTCCCAAGGTGCATCTATTTTCTTACCAATGACTCAAATTTACCCTTCTTTATGGCAGAGTAGGACTCTACTGTGTATAATTACCACATTTTCTTTATCCATTCATGTGATAATGGACATATAGGCCACTCAAAATTTAGCTACTAAGCTACTATAGGTTGAGCTGCTATAAACATGGGTATACATTTATTATTTTAATATGATGACTTTTAACTATTTCAGGAAGATAGTTAGAAGAGAAATAGCTGTGCCAAACGGAATTTCTAGTTTTAGTTTTTTGAGTAATCTCCATACTGGTTTCTATAGTGATTGTACTAGTTTACATTCCCACTAACAATTTAGAAGGGTTTTGTTTTCCCCACAGCCTCACCGGCATTTGCTATTATTTGATTTCTTGATAATAATCATTCTTTCTAGGGTAAAATGGACTCTTAGTTTTGTTTCAATTTGTATTTCTCTAATGGCCAGAGATGTTGAACATTTTTCATGTATTTATTGACTATTTGCACTTTTTCTGAGAAGCATCTGCTCATTTCCATTGCCCATTTGTTGGCTGGGTCTTTTATCTTAGGAGGTCTGTTTTTTTGTTTTGGTTTTTGTTGTTGTTGTTTACATATTCTAGATATTACTCCTCTGTATGAGGAATAGCTGGCAATATTTTTCCCATTCTGCAGGTTGCCTCTTAATTCAGTTGCTTGTTTCCTTTGCTGTGCAGAAGCTTTTTAATTTGATGTATTTCCATTTGTTGATTCTTCATGTTATTTCTTGAGCAACTGGGGTTTTGTTAAAGTCTCTACCTATGCCTATGTCTTTAAGCATTTTACCTATTTTATCTTCCAAAGATTAAGTATTTATGTTTTAATATTCTAGTCTTTGATCTGTTTTGATTTTAATTCAGTATATGACGAAAGATAAATTCAATCTTCTTCATGTTTATAGCCAGTTTTCCCAACACCATTTGTTAAAAAGGCCACCATTCTTCCCGCCTATGTTTTGTTGGCCCTTTTGTTAAAGATCACATGGTTTGTTGAGATTGTTTCTTTATCTTCTATTCTGCTCCAATGATCCACGTCTGTTTTTGTGCCAGTATCGTGTTCTTATCACTGTAGCTGTGTAGTGCAATTTGAAATGAGGTATTATGATGTCTCCTATATGCTCTTGTTGCCCAGGATTGCTTTCGTTGCTCTGTGTCTCTTCTGGTTCCATAAACTTTAGGTTTGTTTTCCCTAGTGCTGTCAGAAATTCTGTTGATATTTTGATTAGGATTGCCTTAGATCTATATATCAGTTTTGGTAGTATGTCCATTTTGACAATATTGGTCCTGCCTATGCAGGAACAGGAGACAGCTTTCCATATTGTGATGTCCTCTTTTATCCCCTTTTTCAGAGTACTGCAGCTTTCATTATGAAGTCTAGATTCCTTAGTATTTAATTTTTCTTGATTCTATTAAGGAGAGTACTGTTTTCCCAATTTCTCTATGACTTCATTATTGATCCACAGAAAGCTGTTAGTCTTGTGTATTAGTTTTGTATCCTGATGTATAACTGAATTTGGTTATTAATTCAAGAAGTCTTTAGATATGATAATTTGAGTCTTCTATGTAAAGGATCATGACATCTGCAAATAATGATGATTTGACTTCTTCCTTTCCTATACATATCGTTTTCATTTCTTTCTCATGACTGATTGCTCTGGCTAATGTTTCAAGTATTATTATATTTAATATAAGAGTGGTGATAGTGGACATCCTTGTCTTGTTCCTGATTTTAGACAGAGGATTATTAGTAATTCCTTCAAAAACTTGTACTCTAATAAATTGGAGAATCCAGAAGAAATAGATTCCTAGACACTATGAATTACCAAAACTGAACCAAGAATATACAAAAACCTTGAATAATGCAGTAATAGGCAATGAAATTGGAGCAGTAATAGGCAATGAAATTGGAGCAGTAATAAAAACCTACCAACTAAGAATAGGACCCAATAGATTCACTGCTGAATTCTATAAAACTTCATGAAAAATCTAATGCTAATACTCCTCAAAATCTTTTATGAAATTCAAAGGGAAGGGACACTCTCAAACTCATTCCTAGAAACTAGTATTACCCTGATTCCAAAGCCAGACAAGAACCCAAATGAAAACAAAACTACAGGCCAATTTCTTTAATGAACATAGACACAAAAATCTTCAACAAGATACTGGCAAGCAGAACACAACAAATGGTAACAAATCATACATCAAGTATGTTTCATCCCAGAGATGCAAGGATAGTTCGACATATGCAGATCAATAAATGTAATACAGTATACCACACATGCAGAAACACAGACAAATACCATATGATTTTCTCAATAGATGCATGAAAAGCCTTTGGCAAAATCTACTCTATTAATAATAAAAACTTTGAAGAAAATAGGTATAGAAGGACTTTAGTTCACTCCAATAAAGGCCATTTATGACGAACCTACTTCCAACATCATATTAAGTGGGGAAGTCTTTTAAAATTTTATGAGAAGACAATTCTCATTAGTTTGTATGTAGAAAAACATACAAACTCACTGTATACATTCAGAGTTGATTACTGAATGACAACAAATGAATGAATATGTTAAACCTTTTTTAGGTTTTTTTTTTTTTTTTTTTTTTTGGTGCTAGGGATTGAACTCAGGGCCTTGTGTTTGCAAGGCAAACACTCTAACCACTGAGCTAAATCCCCAACCCCTGTTAAACCTTTTTTAAAAGGCTACTTCACTCACCAACATATATATTAATATTTAACCCCCGTGGAAAGGAATTTTATGAATTTAAAAAATGTCCAAGAACATTTCATCTTTTTAGCATAATATAAAATGTGAAGAGGAGAAACAGAGAGGATTGAACTTTCTTATTTATTCTACTTAATGGATATAGATATTGAGAATAATTTGACTAAAGGAATATTAGGCCACATAAGTGACTACAGAGTGATGCTACTAGAGCTAAAAAAAAAATACTCAAGTAGTTCTATTTTACCCTTGGCTACACTGAATAAGGCCAACATTAATTTATGATGCGTGAACCATGCTTAAATAAAAAGGAGCGAGGCTATTTTTACAATCAAGAAAAGCAATTCACTTTAAATATGGCAAAGACTGGGAGTTAGGATTGGCTCTGAATATAAATTATTGAATAGCCAACTTAAAAATATCCTTTTATTTCCAGTAGGATAGCCAGAAATATAAATCTCTGTATGTTTTATAGCATACTACTTAAGTGCCTTATATCGTTTCCTTATTTATACAGTTGTTATTTCTTAAAATATAATAATCTACTGTAAAATATTGAGCTAAGTATGGTGGGAAATTAGAAGAGAAGGGGACAACACTCTTGTCCTATATATACTCAAGAGAGACACTTTTGATATTTAGGGTAGGGTAGTTCTTTGTGTGGAATGCTATACCACTTTGCCAGATGACTAGGATTCCTGCTAGCTATCTATTAAATACCAGTAGCATCACTTAGGCAAGGTGGTCACACATTCCCAAATACTTTTTAGGTCTAGAACTATCCATAGTTTAGATTTTCTGGTCTAGAGGTAGCCAGATGAGGAGGCCTTCTGTAAAACTTATAACTCTCCTTTTCACTGGCCATCTCATCCCATCTTGAAATGAATAAGGAGAAACGGAAAAGGGATATTTCAAATATTCTTTGTTATGCTTAACACTCATATTTTATTCATGTAACTCACTAACAATCTTATGTTAATATACAGTACTTACTGCTCATAGGCATAAATATTGTTTGAACTAATGTCACTTATTATAAGTTGGGCAATACATTTTGTTATCTGGTATGGATTCTTGATACAATACTGGTGAACAAGAAAACAGTAAATTTTTTTTTTTTTTTTTTTTTTTTGTGGTGCCGGGGAAAACAGTAAATTTTATCACTTCTTATAATATTCATGATTTATGGAGAACTAGTTTATTTCATTTATTTATTTACTCATTTATTTTAGACATACTAGAAAAGGTGAGTAAATTCAGAAAATGTCTTCTGGTTTTGTTCTTTAGTTGTTTAATAGAAAAATTATTTTTAATCTGTTCATTTGCATGTGATTAAAATGTGACTTTTTTATTTTAATGGTACATTTTAGGTGTACATAGTGATAACATTCATCATAGGGGATTTGTACCTGTACATGATATATCTTGTTGCTACTTTTTTTCCTGTTCCCCTCCCCTCCCTCTACCCCTCCTCCCTCCTTATTTACAAAAGCTTTGTTTCCATTTTTTCCTTCTATTTCTTATTCTCTTGTCCCTCTGTTCCTCTCCCCCTCCTTTGTTCCCTTTCCCATTTGGACATAAAATGTGACCTTTTAATCCAAAAAAACGCAAAACATACTGAAAAACTAGAACATCAGTTTGTTAATTTACACCATGGTCTAGACTTTGTGATCAAAATGTTTACATTTTCTCCTCAGAGGCATTTAATAAGCCAAAATCATACTTAAAAAGCTGCATCTCCATCTCCACTACATCCATCCTCATTCTTGTCTGACCTACTATAATTGCATCTAGACCTGGCTCCCTGAATCCATCCTCAACCTATGCTTTACTATTTATCACTGTGATGAATGACCTTTAAAAACATCAAATGTTGATACAGCCCTTTGCTTAAATCTCTCTAATGGTATCCTGTTGCTCTTAGGATCAAGGTTGATAAAGATGTTTTTCTGAAATAAAAACTGAAAGACTTAGTAGCTAACCGACTGGGCTCTCAAGTAATCATAAAAGAAGTATTTCAAACTGAATAGAAATGTTAACAAATGGAGACTGAAAACAACATATAGAGATAAAGAACACTGTAAATCATAAGCATGTGAGTAAATATGAAACCCTTGTTTTCTTTATTTTTTAAAAGATACTGATTATTTAAAACAAAAATAATAACATTACATTGTGACATTATAACATATATAAATGCAAACTGTAGGATAAATGGGTACATCAAATTGTGCTTTTATCAGATTCTTTTATTCTATATAATATGGGGCAATACTGAATCTATTAAACTGAGTACTTTGCTTCACAGAGCAATTAAAAATAATACAAATTGAGCACTGTGGTGGCACACCCTGGGAGAGAACGACTGGAGGATCACAAGTTTAAACCCACCCTGGACAACTTAGTGAACTGTGTCAAATTAAAAAAAAAAAAAAAATTCCAAAACCTGGGGTTACAACTCAGAGTGAAGGCCCTAGGTTCCATCCTCAGTACTGCAAAAATTAGGAGGAGAAGGAGGAGGAAGAGGGGAAGGAGGAGGAGCTGGAGGAGGAAAACAAGTATAACTAAAAGACTGATATGGAGATTTAAACAATAAAATAATGTTTGTGTAATAAAAATGTAAGCAGAAAGTAAGAACGGTAAAATCCAACAAATAAATGTAACAAAAAGAAACCAAACAAGAGAACTATAGACTAACATGTAATTGTATTAATAGTTACATTGCATGTAAAGCGACCAAAAATTAAAAGTAAAACTTTGTCAGGCTAGATAAACAAGGAAGAGTCAAGGTATTTTCATCTACCAGATACAAAGGCACAGATTGAAAGTAAAATGGTAAGAATTATAAACCAGGCAAACAGTAAGTAGAAGAAAGATAATGTGATTATAGGAATATCAAACTATGTAGTTTTCAAAACAGAACTATTACCAAAAATAATAAGTGAAACAATTCTTCAGAAACACATAACAAACCTAAAAGTGATGCAATGAAAAATAAGACCTCAAAATTAAAAATAAATGAATAAATGGTCTGACCAAAATAAAGGGAAAAATATAGAATCCGATGAAACAATAACGTTTAGACATATAAAATTTCTCATTAACAAAATGGAACAAAATAACGATAGAATAGAAAGCTATGTAAGATTGGACAACATTGTCAATTACACAAACTTATCAGATATTTATAACACATCATTTCCATTCACTTTAAACAGTTTTTCAAGAGAACATTAGTTCCATCAGATTTATCACAATACTCTGCAAAACTACCATAATAAATTTTGAAAAATAGAAACACTGAATATATTTGACCAAAATGTAATTAAGTAAGAAATAAATAATAAATATTTAAAACAGATCAAATATTTTAAAATTAAATAATGTGGTATCAAAATTTCATTAATACAGAAAGAAAAATAGAAAAATTTTCAAGCTGATTAATAGTAAAAATAAACATCAAAATGTGCAGGATGCAGCTAAAACAGAAGAAATTTTATAGCTTTAAATGCTTATGTTT
>PVJO010005031.1:0-103322 GCA_004026905.1 Hystrix cristata | reverse complement strand
CGTCGCCGGTCCGAGCTGGACCTGGAGCGAAGGCGCGATGTTCACGGATGTGCGGACTTAGATGTATGTTTTGCGAGGGGGAAGTATCCTGGCTGGTACTGAAGCCGCAAACTCACCTGGCACATGTTTGTTGAGCGCCTCCGTGTGTTCTGTCCACGTTAACAGGGGCGTGATCTGTGTGCCTCCCGCGTGTTAGACATAGCTCGAGGGGCCGCTCCGTCCCGCTCCGTCCCACACCGTCCGAGGGAAGCCCGACATTTTTGCCTCCTTTGATTTGGTTCCAGTTTGCTCATTTGCTGCCAGGAGAAGGTTGGTTGGTTGTGTTTGTTTGTTTGTTTGTTTTTGTCTTGAGACAGGTTCTCACTGTATAGTTCGGGCTTGCCTTGAACTCACTGTGTAGCCCAGACTGGCCTCAAACTCCTGATGATTCTCCTGCCTCAGCCTCCTGAGTGCTAGGTTATAGGTGTGTGCTGCTATGGCCAGCTTCTTGCTAGAAGTTGACCGGGTTGGTATTTAATTACCAATGTACAATTTCCAGAATTGGTTACAATTCTAATGTCCGGATTTCAATATTTACTATGTCAACCACAGCTGAAACCCTAGAGATGAGTTATAATTGTGACTAGGACCGTTTTCTTAATTTGGAATTCCCCCACCCCCTCAAGTCAAGAATATACGTCACTGGGTCTTTCTTAGGTGAAGAGATTCTAGTGGAGTCGGTGGGAGCAGGTGTGACCTAGAAGACCAAGAGGACCCTCTAGGATCCTGGGTTCCCCACTGCTGTTAACCAGCTGTGCAGTATTTACAAGGCAATGGAGTACTACTCAACCAAGAAGAGGGATGAACTTTTGCCACGTGTGGGAAAACGGTGAGATAATCTGACACATGAGCTTCAACATCACATGGTTTCTCTTATATGAGAAACTCGAAGAATAAATAATTTAGAGAGAAGAATAAAAGATAGATGGTAGGAAACAGGGAGTCTGCCTTAAATCTCAGAGGAGACTTTGGACTTGGACTTTCCAGCAATGCGGAAACTGTTAGGCAACTCTTGGAGATGGACTAAATGCCTTTCGCCTAAAAGGATGTACATGAGTCATGAGTCTTTGTGGGGCCAGGGGTGGAATATTACGGTTTGTGTCTAGATGTGCCTGCAAAGCCTCATGTGGTCACAGGTGGGGCTGCACCTAGAGTGTGTGATTACTAAATTAGTCCACTGATTGCTTTGGCGTGGTTCTGCTTCGATCAGGGATGTGACGCTAGGATTAAGGGTGTTAGGATTAAGGGTGCTGGGATTTAGGGTGGGAGTGGTAGCCCTCTAAGGCCGGGTAGCCTGGATAAGGTGTAAGGGACAGAAAGAGGCTTGTCTATTCCCTTTTTTGCTTCCCTTTACCCCCTTGCTTGCCTTGCCGCCTTCTGTTTGTCTGCCGTGCCACCCTGCCTTGGATCCAGCCGATTGTGGACTGAAAACTGTGAGCTAAATAAACCTTTCTTCCCCTAACTTTGGGTGTCGGGTAGACTTTGTGGAGATGGGACGGGAAGTGGGGTGGGGGTGAGAGGGCGAGGAGGGGAAGGGAAAGTAAGAAGGATCAAGGTGTGTGTGTGGGGGGTGTGTGCATGTGTCAACTCCCCACCATGAGTGCATTTGTTATGTATCACAAACATGCACTGAAAAATAATAATTAGAAAGAAAAGTCCCACAAACCCAGCTGCCAGGCTTTGTGCAAGGCCCGAGCCCTCTCTGAACCTTGGTGTCCGAGTCTGAAGAATGCGGCTGACATCTTTGCTCCGCCTCCTCCCACAGCTGGAGAAGGGGAATTTTCAAATCAGTCCCTTCTCAAGGTGGGCGTGGTCCTTGAACCTCTTGAAACAATGTACACTTTTTGTCTGTTTGTTTTGTTTTTGTTTTTTTGAGACAGGGTCTCAATATGTAGTCCAGGCTGGCCTCAAACTCCCAGTGATCCTCCTGCCTCAGCCTCCCAGAGTTTTGGGATTATAGGCATGTGCCACTGTGGCTGGGTACCAGATCATCTTTGGTCGGGCTGCATGTAACTGCCCTGTCTCCAGTGGCTGCTGCTGGGGGCTGAGGACCAAGAGGGGCCCCAGCGCCCCCGACCCCTCCTCAGAGCTCACCACGACCTGCGCTGAGGACACAGACAAGCTGGCCCACAGCGCGTTGCAACCAGCCCTCTCTGCAGTCTGCACGGCAAGTTCGCTCTGAATCTCTCAGCTTCTAAGGACTGAACTACAATGTGCGCCACACATAAACTCCAAAAGAGCAGGGACAGCTTTCTGAGGGGCAGGAAGTTCCCAGCTTGGCCCCGGAAGAGGGTAGCGGTGTGAGACAGGACTGCTGGTTGCCACGGGGAGTTACCTTTACTCCTGAAAACTGTATTTCTCTTTGGTTTTAAAAATACCCTTTTTAAGAGCCGAGTATGGTGGAGCAGGCCCGTAATCACAGCACTGGGGAGGCTGAGGCAGGAAGATCACTGTGAGTTGTAGCCGGAGTACGTAGTGAGTTCAAGGCCAGCCTAGACTGTGTAGTGAGACTCTGTCTCAAAAAACCAAAAATCCTCTTTTATAGTACAATTTGATTTTGTGCTTTTTTTTTTTTTTCTGCTTCAGAGTAGGAGGCCTGATTGATCACTTAGTGGCCATCTCTCCATTCTCTAAACATGAAGAAAGAGTCGCTGCTCATCGGTTTATCTGCGTGGTGAGAGACAAGGTGCCAGAAGAGGGGTGGGCCTGGGCTCGGTGCCCGGGATGTCTGCGCGCTCCGGTCGCCGCGTTTGCTGCGAGCTTTAATTGCCCCGCTCCGAGTCACGCTCCTCGCCGATGGCCATCGCAGAGCAGAAACGGGAAACCACATGCAGGATTTGTTCAGGAAATTTAGATTGACGAGTCCCGCAGTGAAGTGGGTGCTGATAGTCCTTGGGGGACGCGCCTGCCAGGTGACGCCTCCTGCAGGGTGAGCCCACCAGCCTTGGCCGCAGCACTCAGCCCTGGACACACGGGGTCCCTTCCTGCGGTTCTTTGAGATGCTCTTTTTGGGGTACAGCGTGGCTCCTCGGCTGGGGGCTCTGGGGTCCCTTTGGGGATTCGATCTCCCTCCCTACTGACCGAGACCCC
This sequence comes from Hystrix cristata, assembly GCA_004026905.1. NCBI lineage: Eukaryota > Metazoa > Chordata > Mammalia > Rodentia > Hystricidae > Hystrix > Hystrix cristata. The sequence continues at coordinate 100,193 of PVJO010005031.1, read as the reverse complement.
GGCACAGGACTGGAGGAATCTGCTGCTCATGGCAAAAGTCCCAGGAATGTGACGCTCGAAGTGCTGGGCGTCTTCGGGTCAGGCGGTCACCACCTTCTCCTGTTCACTCACTCCGGAAGCGGTAGGAATCCATTTCTTTTCTTGAAAAGACAGACGGCCCTGGGAGAAGTGGGAATTCAGGCAAACTAGGACAGGGACCCCGGCAGATGCGGGTGGAAAGTTGGGAGTGAGGAGTGCCTGGTGTTTGATCAAATCTAAGGGTGGGCTGACTTTGGAATGCTCAAGTTCCTTTATGTGAACAAAATCTCGCAAACCTAACATGGAAAACACATCCAGCGGGAGCTATTCTGTAGGTTTGTTACTGTTTTGGGTTTTGTGCAACAGGGTCTCCCTGTGTAGCCCAGGCTGGCCTCCGACTCAGAGATCTTCCTGCCTCAGCCTCCCCCCACCCCACCAAGTGCTGGGATTATAGGCGTGCGCCGCCACTCCTGGTCTAGGAGATCTGTGCTTGAAACTGCAGGTCACAGCTGGCCGTGCACGTCTCCTTCTCCCTTCCTAGCGTAGTCGGGACCTTGCTCTCCTAACTGCACTTCTTCCCTGGAGCACATGAGCACTCACTTCCAGACCAGTGCCTGCCGGGCCGGGCCGTGTTCACGGAACAGCGTCAGCAGGGCCCCGCGGTGGCTCCTTCCTGTGTCACAGCTTCGACGCCTGCCTCGGTCTCTAGAAGGAGGGACCCTCAACAGAACGCTAGCAAAAAGTCAGACTTTGGGGCTCCAGGCCACTCAGGGGAGCTGGCCCCCAACACCAGCCTCTCAGGCCGCTTGTGGGACAGAGTTTACTGAGCACCTATCTGTGCGAGGCGCAGAGAGAGGCGGCAGAGGAAGTGGGACTCCAGAATGCAGGGAAATCATGTCCTCATTGTCCTTTCTCCTCAGAGATGGGAACAAAGTGACAATAGAGTCTACAAATCACACACTCAGGGCAGGAATTTGAAGCAATGGCCTGCATTCGAGTACTCGATGTCCAGGCCGCCAGTTAACTTGGGCAGATTGCTTCCTTCTCAGGGGCTCAGAGTTCTTGAGTGTAAGTGGGTAGAGTAACGCTGCCTCCATTACAGAACTATGCGGATGAAAAGAATATGTGTTCATTTATTATATACGTCAATATTATATGCTTTAGGAATATATATTTAAAAGAGAACAGTAAAATCTTAGGTAAATCTTAGCATGTGTGTGTGTGTGTGTGTGTGTGTATGTGTGCTTTAAAACATGTTCTCAAAATGTAGCCCAGACTGGTCATGAACTCTCAATCCTCCTGCCTCAGCCTCCCGAGTGCTGGGACAACAGATGTGCACCACGTGACTGGCTCCATGGGTACCTCTTGTCAAATGATGTCTGCTATGTTTTTTGTCATGAATTTTATTGTCAATGGCAATATCTTATCTCAATTTTAGTTTTTCTTTCCTAATTCTAAACTGTGGGCCTCATTGTAGTATCGTGTGTGCTAATTCTTCTTTGTTGCTCTGGATCTAAAGTTCTTGAATCTGGTGAACCATGGATAAGCGGGTTGCGCCCGCCCCGCAGGGCCGCGCCATATGCAGGCCCGTAATGAATGGTCGCTGCCATATGGAGGGGCCTGCCAGGGCCATTGTCGGGTTTGATGGTGTCACCGCCTACACACACGACTCGGGCCAGGGCCAGTTTATGTCAGGAGTGTCCTAGGTGGGCCGGGCTGACCACCAACAAAGTAAGTAATGGACCCAGTCGGTTCAGGGGCTTGGGCGGTATGTGAGTGCAGTGTAAGAACGAAGTTCCGCTTCTTAACAAGTTTGCACGCTTCATTGGAAGTGTGTGGAGTTTTATAATGAAATTTCAGTGACTTGTGAGTGTTCTCAATATTTTAATAAGTTTCTTTAGTACATACAAACATATTTTGTTTTGACCCTTTGAGGGCCAGTGACTCGAATCGTGAGTCATGTTAATAAACAACCAAACCCCGAGTGGTGACACACACTTGTCCTCCCAGCACGGAGGCTGAGGCGGGAGCGTCTCTGCAAGGTCGAGGCCAGCCCGGGCTACATAGTGAGACCTGCCTCAGAAGCATGAAATGAAAACAGAAAATCATGAAAGGATATAGTGCGGACCATCCTGTTTTGCAGTACTGGGGATCCGACACGGCCTTCACGCTGAGCCTCATCCTCAGCCCTTTTCTATTTTCTGACTTTCAGACAGGGTCTCTCCAAGTTGCCGAGTTGCCCAGGCTGAGTTTGAATTTGCAATCCTCCTGCCTCAGCCTCCCAGATTGCTGGGTGTGCACCACCATGCCCAACTAATTTTTAAAGTAATGTGTACTCAGGCAAACAAAGTGAAAAAGTAAATATCTTGCTATCCTAATTCTCTAGCACATCCCAGGAATGCACAGTGCTAAACTTTTTTTTTTGGAATAGTCTTCCAGATTTTTAAAAACATATTTATACAAACAGAACCATATTTACCTATTTTCTTGTAATTTGCTTTCCCCTTAGTAACATATTATAGACTTCTTTCCATTCATTAAAAATAATCGCGCACGGAGTTGGAGGGTTAGCTCAGGGGGTCTGCGTTTGATCCCCAGCACCCTCCCAAAAAATAAGAGGAAGAATCACGAACGCTGGGTGTTGTGGCACGAGCCTTTAATTCCAACCTCTCTGGAGGCTGAGGCAGGAGATTCAGAAGTCAGGCCAGCCTGAGCAGTTTACGGAGACTGTGTCTCAAAACAAAAAAACATAACGGACTGAGGATGTAGCTCTGTGGTAGAGCACCCCTCACTTCAATCCCCAGTACCAGACAAGTTCTGCAGTATTTTTCTCTTTGCATTTGTCATAATTTAAAAAACTCTCACATCGGTATTTTGCTATTTTAGTCATTGCTTCGGTGATCACCTTTTGAATAACATCTTGGTGCAGTGGTGTGGTTTTCTGTAGGATAATTTCCTGTTTTTATTAGTACATGTTTGCGATGGGTGAAATGTGCGTGCATCGTAGGGACTGGCGCACAGACACATCACACCTGTTGGAGCCATGTCTCGAAGTGTAATTGGGTAAAAAGTGTGCATTTGAATTTTTTATAAATACTGTCAAATTGTCCACTCAAAATAATATACTATAATATATGAAAACACCTGTATGTTTCCTTATTTGGTGCTTTGTCATTAATTTGTATGAACAGGATTTTATTTCACCTTCTGCCAGATCCTGGGCTGTGTCCGACCCGCCCACGACCCACGAGGGAGTCCAGGAGGAGTCGGGCGGCTGCACGGAGGACGAGCGAAGGAGATGGCAGAAGACGGACGTGCCTGGTGCCCTAGATGAAAGTCACCGGAACTGAGAAGTCTCCCTCTGACTCTCCAGCTGGATGGGTGAGCGTGGCTCACCTTTGGGGTAATCTGCTTTGAGGTGGGTTTTTGTCGCTTGCACCCTGAAGAGCCTTATTTCCAGGGCCCAGCACCGTGCAGATGTGAGCAATGTTAACAACTTCTCTCACGCCCGAGGATGGAGGAGGGTGCTTTACACACCTGACCTGCAAGGGCGTCCTCCGCTCGCCTCGGAGAGCGGGCAAAGCCCCAGGCACCTGCGTCTTTGTCCAGGCTGGACAGCAGCTGGGGAGAGAGACAGGGCTCCAAGCTAGATCTTCAGGTCCACCGTCCGGCTTGTATCCTCTCTGCCGCTGTTTTATCAAGTATTAGAAATTAGAAGCCTGGAGCCTGGAGTGGTGGTGCACACCTGTAATCCCAGCACTCGGGAGGCTGAGGCAGGAAGATCACCATGAGTTCAAGGCCAGCCTGGGCTACATAGCAGGGCCCTGTCTCAAATAAAACAAAAACAAACCAAAATATTAGAAGCTTGAAGACACAGTATCCATGCTACCCTTATTATTATTTCTGTATTTTATGTACTATTCCTCTTGTAGGAAGATTTACATTTTTCCGAAGACTTTATGGATTTACATATATCTAGAGCTCCAAGATCCCTATTTTTCCCACGTCCAGAGCACCAGGGCCGCGGTCCGGTAGCCGCACAGTGAGCAGGAGGCTGGGCGTAGAGAGGACGCAGTTCACGTGAGACGGAAGGCGTGATGGGCCGCGGACAGCGCAGTGGCGGGAAGCTCGCTTAGTAAAGTCGGGCTGTGACTGCCGCACGCTGACAGCCTGCGCTTGGTGTCCGCCAGGGAAACCAGTGTATGAGACACACGTGGGAAGTAAGGAGAAGTCAAAAACGTGTCCAAACTACCTGTTCTGTTATTTCAAAAATATTTCACATACACGCTAGTTTGTTTCACTTATATTACTAATTCATCTTGTTTCATTGTAACAAAAGTTTTTCTGTTTTATTTCTTTGTGTAAGAATCTTTCTAGTTTTTGTCTCCTACTGATAACTACTGCGCTTTGAAGATAACGATACACGGTGTAATGACTATTGTTTTGATTTGGTTATGAAATTTTGTTTGATTTTTTCATAAAATAAGAAAAAGTTAACCAAGAAAACCGAACAAAGGCGAAAAGGCTGGCCGACCTGAAAGGGTGGCAGTTGTGTGACTTCCGCTTGCTCTCCGTCCAGCTCCTGGGGCTCTGTGGCCTCCGACAGGCTCCAACACCGGGTGGGAGGGACGCTGCGACTCTGAGGTCGGTGGCGGCCGCCCTGCGGCTGCTGTTTGTTCCTGAAGCTCCGAAGGGTTCGCCGGGGTGCTCCAGGCCACCGCTCACCGACGCGTGTCTCTATGCCCTTCTTCAGGGTTTTCATAGCAGGACTGAGTATGAGTGTGTGAGTGTGCACGTGACTGTGAGTGTGCATGAGTGTGTGTGTGTGTGTGCACACTGGGGGTGGAACCCAGGGCCGTGCACGCGCTAGGCAGAATCTTTGCCACTGAGCTCCACCCCTGATTCCAGGATCGAAGTTTTTTAAAAGTTTTACAAGCAGAAATAAAGTGATTCAAATTGTGTGCTGCGCCTGCTCCACCGCGGGCTGCGGGGTTGCTGGGCTGCCGGGCCGGGACGCTCTCAAGCTGGACAAGGCGGCAGCCGTCAGCGCCCAGCGTTCCGTTCTCCATCTGTCGTCCATCCATCCATCCGTCCATCCCTCCCTCTGTCTGGCCAGCAGTGAGCAGCATGCGCCACACCCTCATCAAGGTCTCCAGGTGCCCCCACACATTTCCTGGGGCCTGGGAGGGGTCCTAGAGGGACCAGCCAGTCGTCCTACAGACTCGCGTGGACCCCAGCCGGGCATGACAGGCGGCTGCCGGACAGGGTGACTGGGTGCCAGGCGAGCCACCAGAACAATGCCTGCCTGTTCCCAGGGCGGCTCCCCAGGGAGAGTGCCCCAGGTCCCCACAGCAGGGCCTTTCCAGGCTACCTCCGCACCCCGTCCCCACCCCAAGAATTCCACCAAATACAGCTTGGGAAATGCTAACACTACAGCTTATTTGGAGACTATCCAATGCTTGGGGAAACTGAGGCGCCATCACAGATGCTCACAGGATTAGAGAGAGACCAGCACTACATGGTGGGCTCTGATTGGACACACAATCTTTTTTTGTCTTTTTGAGACGGGGTCTCGCCATGTAGTGCAGGCCGGCCTCGGACTCGCTGCATCGGCATCCTGGTGTGACTGCAGCCACGTTGTCTTTCGTGCAGGCTTAGGCTGGCATGGTGGTGTCTGCGAGAGGCCAGGAGGTCCCCTGCCTCCCCTGCGCTGAGGGTGGGCTCGGGCCTTAGATGGGGGCATCTGGAGGTGCAAGGACAGCAGGACAGGTGGGGAGGGATGCGACTGAGAGTGGGGAGAGGCGCCTCCTGCGTGCAGAGCTCACAGGCACACACACACACACGCACACACACGCGTGCGCGCGCACACAGCACAGCCTGCTGGTGGTCAGGGTTCCGGAGAACACGACAGGACACTGCCTCTCTCTGTCTCCCTGTCTTTGTCTCTGTCTCTGTCTCTCTCTGTCCCTCTCTCCGCGTCTCTCTCTGTCCCTCCACCCCACCCTGACCGTGCCGGGGACTGAAAGGCGGCGATGGCTTTCCAGTGCTTTTGCTGGTTGCTGCCTTGTCCTGCCTGCTCCGACCTGCACCTTCAGCGGGGCCTTTTGTTCCGGTGCTCTGTTTCTGGCTGCATCCTCATGGCGGGTGGGAGGGGCAGAGGGTGGTATCGGGAGAGGGGCGGTCTGCACAGAGCTGCGGGCTCCTCGTGCCATCGAAGGCGTGTGCACAAGGGGCTGGCGGCACCCACACTCTGTGTGGAGCCCTGACGCTTGCAGCCGCTCTGGTGACAAGCCCTCACAAGGTCCCTGCGCAGAAGCCACAGTCCAGAGTGCTTGGATATCAACAACGACACTGACTTTCAATTTTTTTTTAAAAAAGTCATTTTCCCGAAGAGTTCAGATTCCTCTCAGCTCTCCCTCCTCCTGCCGGAAGAGCCCCGACCCTGGTCCCCCGCCCGCCCTGCAGGCCCCGGCTGCGGCTCAGATGCGGCCCTCAGGGCTCCGCGGGGCGGGCAGGGCGGGTAGAGGGGTGAGGTGCTGCTGCTGCTTAGGTACCGGGCCCACTATGGGCACCCTGCACCACCCCGGACGCCGTGCTCACCGCGGACATCGCGCTCCTGGGACTGCAGCGGCTTGCGGGTGGGACTCGTGTCCCTGCAGAGCTGAGTCGGTGTCCCTCGGTCACCCGGGTCAGGGTGAGGCACATGGGCCAGTGACATCAGAGCAGCTGGGCTAAAGCTGGGTGTGGAGGCTCACACCTACAGTCCCAGCATGCAGGAGGCTGAGGCAGGAGGATCACCATGTGTTCGAGGCCAGCCTGGACTACGCAGCGAGACCCCGTCTCAAAACACAAACAAACGAACAAAGCAGCTGGCCTGGAGTTCAGTTCCCTCCTCTTGATCGTGGCAGAGTTTCTTGGGTGCGGGCTGGGAGAAGGACCCAGGGAGGCTTCACCCTGCCGCTCAGCACCCCCGTCAGGGCAGCGCTGGAGATCAGGCTGAAGTCTGTCCTCCCCCTCCCACCCCGTCTGTGTTGTTGTAGGTGCTGCTTTAGCATCAGAGGACTCCAAGTGTGAAATACTGATGCTGTGTGCACGTGGCACAGCCCAGGTCAGCCTCTCGAGAGATGTTTACACCAACAGACACCTGCTGCAGGAAGCACCGCGACCGGGCCACGAGGGATCAATATAAATACACGAAAGACCCGGTCCTCGTGGGCCAGGAATTCACAATCAACGGTGCTGCGCTGGGTGGCAGCACTCTGAAGGTGCTTGGCTGGGTGCTGTTCACAAAGGGCTTCTGGGCTGGGGTGAAAAGTAGGCAGAGAAGCCGATGACTGAGGCATGGTGAGCGGTGTGAGGAGCCGTCTCAGGGCTGCACACCTCCATCTCCCCCGAAGGGAAGAAGAAACCGTCCACTAGCACAGACTTCCGGTTAGCAGCAGCTGAGATGTTGTGGGAGTCGGTGCGTTTCACCCTGGCAGAAAGAGAGGGAGGGAGGGAAGGAGGGAAGCTCATCATTTTGAGACCACATTAAATTATCTTTTGACATCAGCTGGATCTTTTTTATAACCGAAAATGGAAACAAGTCTGTCCTTGACCTTCAGAAAGAAATTGACTCCCCTAGCTTAACTATTCAAACAAACAACTGTGTACTCTCCGGTTCCCACGATGATTTTGATTTACTGTAAATGACTGGATTTAATGAGCTAAATTACGCTGTTTAAATGCATTTGTGAATGGTGCTGTGGCCTGTCCGGAGCTCGCGCCGGGCTAACCGTGCTGGCAGTGCTGTGGCATGGAACGTATGGGCGCCTTCATGATTTAAGCGTCGCCGCCGGCTCGGACACTCGGCGGGAGCCTCTATTTACCCGCGGGAAGGAGGCGATTTCTCAGCAGATCACTAGGTCTCACCGACCTTGGCAGGCTCACAGTGCTAATATTTTCACTCGGGTGAACAGTTCTTGAGCAATCTCTCTAATGTAGATGGCAGAAACAGGCTTCCATGGAAGCTGGCTATGGATGCTACATCTTCCCTCTTCATTTTTTTCCCCTTCAAAAAACATTTATTACTTTTGTTGCAAGGATGATCCCACCTCTATTAAGTGTGTGTCTTCTCCCATTTCTCCACCCGCCAGTGGGGATAATCCAAGAGAGAGATTGTCCTGTGGGTAGCTGGGGGTCTCTGGAAGGGTCGTGTGAAATAACATGCTTTTCTTCCTTCTGGATAATTCGAGAAAAGAAAAGAGTGACACTCAGGCCCTGGTTGCCCTTTCCCCTGGAGACAGGTGCAGAATCCTGGCCTGAGGTGCAGGGAGCCCAAACTCTGGGCTTCCAAGCACGGAAATCTGCAATGTGAGCAGCAGGCCTCAGGCGTCCTGTCACTGGGCCAGGTGCAGGGCACCGTTCCTCATCACAGAAGTGACCTCTGGGGTGCAGACGAGTGAAGGGATGGGTGGAGAGCTGCCTGAGTTCTCCTCCTGGGAGGAAATGCTAGGTACAACTGGGAAAATCTTTTCTCAAAAACAAGTGGGTTTTATTTAAAAGCAATTAGTACCTGGGTGTGGTGGCCCACGGCTGAAATCCCAGTACTCTGGGAGGCTGAGGCAGGAGGGTTGCAAGTCAGAGCACAGTTTGGGCAATTTAGTGACTTAGTGAGACCTTATCTCAAAATACAACAAAACAAAGCAAAACAAAACAAACAAAACAAAACAAAAACGAAACCCAGGGTTTAAGGATCTAGCTTATTTAATCTTTTGTGTCTGACTTCTCTCACTTAGCTAGCACAATGGCTCAAAGTGCATCCATTTTCCTACAAATAACTCAAATTTATCCTTTATGGCAGAGTAGTACTCCACTGTATATAAATACCACATTTTCTTTTTTTTTTTTTTTAAGTACCACATTTTCTTTATTGTTCATCTGTTGGGCATGGATCACTGTAACATGACATCTTTAACTCTTTTGAGAGGATACTCAGAAGAAGTATAGCTGGGTCAAATGGAATTTCTATCTTTAGTTTCTTGAGTACTCTTTACACTGATTTCCATAGAGGTTACAACAGTTTATGCTCCCACCAGTAATGTAGAAGTTTCCTTTTTTCCAAGCAGCCTCGCTAGCATTTTGAGTCCTTGAAGATCACCATTCTTTCTGGAGTAAGATGGAATATCAATGTTTTGATTTGCATTTCTTTAAAAGCCAAAGATGCTGAACATGTTTTCAAGTACTTATTGGCCATTTGTACATCTTATTCTGAGAAGTTTCTACTGTATTCATTTCAGTAGCCCATTTTTTTTTGATTAGGTCTATTTTTTTGGGAGGAGCCTAGTTTTTGTGAATTCTTTTTCATTTTGTTAATTCTGCAGAGCACAATTGTCTTTATTTATAGTTACATTTAATGAGTAGAAATTTTTATGTATTTACATTTTTAAAAATTTTATTTTAATGGTACATTTTAGATATATATCGTGATTACATTCACCATAGGGAATTTGTACCTGTACATGGAATATTTTGCTGCTTAGTGAATTCTTTATGTATTCTAGGTACTAGTCCTCTCTCCAAGGAGTAGCTGGCAATTGTTGTCCCTGTTCTGTAGGTTGTCTTTTCACTCTGTTGGTTGTTTCCTTTGCTATGACTCTTGGTGCTATTTCTTGTGCCACTCGGCTTCTGTTGAGAAAGTCCTCACCTAAACCTATGTCTTCAAGAATTGTACCTAATTTATTTTCTAGCAGATTCAGTGTTTCTATTTTAATGACTAAGTCTTTAACCCGTTTTGATTTGATTTTAGTACAGGGTGAGACACACAGGTCTGGACTCGCTCTTTTGTGTGTGCGGAAGCACCACTGAAGGCAGAAACTGGCTTTTCCCCCGTGTATATTATTGGCCCCTTTGTAAGAAACCGGCTGGCTGAAGGTGCTTGGGGCTGCTCTTGCATCCTCCGTTCTGTTCCACTGGCCAGTACGTCTGCTGTTGTGCCAGCACCATGCTGTTTCTGGCACTGTGGCTTTGTGGTATCACCTGAAGTCTTGCTCTTCTGGCCAAGGTTTGCTTTGGCTATGCTGCACCTCTTCTGCTTCCATATAGATTTTTAGAATTAGTTTTTCTAGTTCTGTGAGAAAAGGCCACGGTATTTTGATGGGGATTGCATAAAATCTGTATGTTATCTTTGGTAGTATGGTCACTTTGACGATGTTACTTCTGCCTACCCAGGAGTAGGGATGCTTTTCCATCCATTTTCTAATGCCCTCTTCAATCTTTTTTTCCACAGCACTATAGTTTTCATTATAAAGGTCTCTCACTTCCTTGGTCAGATTAATTCTTAAGTAGTCCATTTTTTAAAAAGCTGTTATGAATGGGACTGTTTTCTTAATTTTTTTTTTTTTTTGGTGGGTTCATTGTTGGAGTACAGGAACACTACTGGTTTTTGGCGTATTATTTTGTATCCTGCTACTTTGCCAGATTTGCTTAATAGTCCTAGGCGTGTTTTGGGTCCTCTGTGTAGGATTGCATCACCTGTGCATAAGGACAGTCTCACCTCTACACTTTGCACCTTAGTCCTTTTCCCTTCCTGCCTCCGCCCTAGATCTGCTGCTCATCTGTGTAGGGCCTTTTTCGAAGTAGATTTTTCAAGAAATCAAATGCATGAGATGTTGTAAGCCGAGGCCTGAGAAGGTCCGTCTCTCTTCGGCCGCAGAGGAGCATCCTGATGCGGACCTGGGCAGAGAGAAGGAAGCCAGCAGGAGAGTTCCCCATTTTAATGAGATTTAGTGGTTTCTGAATTTAGTGACTTATTAGGTGCCTACAGATGACGAGATGGTCTGCTCTGATGAGTTGCTGCAAGAAAAGAATTAGTTCCAGCCATTTTTCTCTGCTGCACTTGGCATTTCCTCCGAGTGATTCATTCAACATGTCTCTCGGTGATAGTCTCTCTATATTTATTTTGGAAGCAGCAGTAAATGATACAACTAATATTTTAAAATATTATAATGGCAGATACATTTCAGAAATTTGAGTGTGGACTCATCTATTTGCTCTTTTCTCAGGATTACAGTGTGATGAGCTGCTGCAGGAGCGGGGCGAAGCTGCTCTCAGGAGAAACCTGCGCCGTTTGGTCGCAGTCTGCAGATGGGGCCTTCGGCTGGAGCATGCCGGTCACTGGTGACTGGGGAACTGACCGCGACACTGCTCTGTGTGGGGTCCTGCGAATGTTTGGGGTGCACTGCCAGAGCCTGTTTCTCGGAAAGCCACCAATGCGGGGATCGCACGGTGTGGGGACTACACACAGCTGGGCGGAGACTCAGGGAGCCGAGTCTGGGAGGTGGAGTCCCCAGGCCGCGCTCCCGGAGAGCAAAACCCAGACTGAGGGATGTGAAGTGATTCGTTCAAAGTCACTGAACAAATTACGATGGAGCCAATGGAGCCAAACCACCTTGTCCTTCCCCTCTCCTCCAGTTTCCTTCCTGTGAGGAAGGGGCAGCAAAGGGAGGGTGGGAAAGGAGAGTGCTGGGGATCGAACACAGGGCCTCTGTGCAGAATGAGCAGCTTCCTCAGCCCTTTTCAAGTTTCGAGCCAGGATCTTGTTAAGTTGTAAAGTAACCCAGGCTGAGCTCAAACTTGCAATCCTCCTGCCTCAGCCTCCCACAGTGCTGGGATGACAAGTGTGTGCCACCATCCCTGGCTTTGTGAACTTTTTGTGAACTTTGTTTTACGAAAATTCGAGGGCTAGGGACATAGCTCAGTAATAAGAGCACTTGCTTTATTAGTAACAGATTATTAGTAAAAAGGCTCTGAGTTTGAGTTCCAGGACTGCAAAAACAAAACAAACAAACAAAAAACAAAGAAACTTTGGTTTATAAAAATTAGATTTTAATCCAGCGCCCCAGCACTTGGGATGCTGAGGGGGAGATCAATACTGGCCTGGACTGCATAGCAAGATTTTCTTCCTTCCCTTTCCTTCCTGCCTTCCTCTCTCTCTCTCTCTGTCTCTCTCTCTTTCATTTTGTGACAGGGTCTTGCTATGTGTTCCAGGCTGGCCTTGAACTCAACATGTAGCCAACAGACTTCAACTCACAGTGACTCTCCTGCCTCAGTCTCCTGAGTGGTAGGATTATAGCTACATGCCACTGTGCCCACTTTGAGACCCTGTTTCAGGGGTGGGAGATGCTGGGCGTGGTGACACACGCTTGCAATCCCAGTGCTTTGGCAAGCTGAGGCAGGAGGATCACAAATTAGCCACTTAGTGAGACCCTGTCGGGGTAGCGGCTCTGTGCTGCTCCCCGACCTGACGTCCTGTCTCCCGCGGGTACAAGGGCAGGCGGCCACAGACATCTTGCTCGGCTGCTCCTGCCTGCCTGGGTCAGGCTCCGTCTGCACACTGCTGGGCTCATTTGATCTTGGATAGTAAAGTTCTGGGCATAGTTAGCCTTCTAGTTATAAGAATGGGGCATCTTTTTATTAAATTAGTAAGTAAAGAATATGATTCCACTGTATAAGGGTGAAAATTCTTCTTGGAAAATATGATGTGCACATGTCCTAGGACCACGCCCCAAACTGACTTTGGGTCAGGTCTAGACAATATGTTTTGTTTTTTGCTGGAGACTTTTGAAATGTTTCTAAAAGCTGGTGTGATTTGGGTTAAAGAGCGACGTCTTATATAGCTTTCTTTGTGTTTCTTGGGTGAATAATTTCATCAGAGTTGGAAAATCTTCAACTATTATTTTCTCAAATCGCCGTCTCCCCTCCGTCTTCTCCATCTGCGACTCTGAGGTGGCTGGAGCCGTCTCCCAGCTCCGCGCGGCCTGTTTCCAGCCGGCTGCTGCCGCTTCGCCGGGGCCTGTTCCACCTCCCGGCGCGTAGCTTCGTCCTCAGAAGTCGTTTATACACGGCGGGTGCTTGAGCTTCGAGAACCGCGGACGACGTTTCTCACCCCACCTCAATGTTCTCTCTCCTAGTGCCTCATCTGCCTGCTTTCTTGGTCGGTTTCTGCCGATGAGCTTTCTCATGACTCTGGATCTTTCGCTGCTTTGTGAGTTGGGGCTCCAGACATTGTGAGGTTCTGCTGTTCAGCGTCAGGTTCTTTCACGTTTCTCAATATTTTTGACCTTTGTTCTGCTCTTCAGATGGCTTGGAACTAGACTCACCCTTTCCAGTTTCGTCTTTAAGTTTTGTTGGCAAAACAGATGAACACTTAGACTAGGGTGAATTTGCCACTTTCGCGCTTCTGCCCTGCCCGGGGTACACGGGGTGTGAGCCCCAAACTCGATTGCCTGCTCCTTTCCCCAGTTCTGCTTCCAACTGCTGGAAGTTTCCTTGCCTGCTTGGGCACCTGCGCCGGGCTTCTGTGCTCTCTCCCGCTGCACCCGGCTGTCTGTCCTGCGAATTCCCCCACTTCTCCACTCAGCTCTCGCCCCAGATTCTCAACTCCCAGCTCTGAAGCCTGTCTGTCTCCTGTACTTCCCCTCCTGTTTGGGATGGTGGCCTGTTCTTCCTGTTGGCCGACACCTGAAAAATTCTTATTTTATAGATTCATCTAATTTTTTAGTTTCTCCATCACAGGCAGAAACGGTATCTTGTAAAACTCAGTATACTTAGGACTCTTAAGTGGGAAGAATGGTTTCCAAGTTTCTATTAGTTTACTCTAAAACTGTTTAATATACAATACTTTAAGGCATTTATGTAAACAATTGAAATCTTTCCTTGGGGGGATTAACACAACAAGATTTGATTGCATAGCGTGATTTTGTACTTTGCAGATGTTAATATTTAATCATATGCAGAGCCATTTAGCTTAAGTGCATTAACGCAACTCATTTACAGGAGGCCAGTAATTGTCCTATTAACTCCGGCCTGGTGTGATCGCCCGCCCTGCTGGGGAGGCCGGAGGGGGGCTGTTCCGTGGCACCCACGGAGACAGCTCCGATCTGTAGAAAATCCTGTTAAAACCTAATTACTTAGGAGAATCAGCCAGGGAATAGGTAATGAGCTCCCGAAGCCCGCAGGAAGAAGTTTGGTGTTACTAAGGAACGAAGCGTCTTCCGTCTCCGTTACACTGGTACCATGTGCATGTGACTTCAGTCTTAGAAAATGTGACTCTTGTTTGTTGGTTTTCAATTGTGTGTCATGTGGTCATGTGAAAATAACTTAATTTCCCACGAAGGAGAAAGGATGATATGAAACTCATGTAAGTATAGTTCACTTCCTCCCAAATGATTGATTCTCACTGTTTATCAAACACTTTAAAAAAGTAAAAACATTATTCAGCGAAAGCATATGCAGGTGGCAAAAAATTTAATGATAAAAAGACCTTGAATTTTTTTTTTTTTTGAGACAGGGTCTTGCGGTGTAGTCCACACTACCATCAAAGTCATGAGCCTCCTGCCTCAGCCTCCCTGGTGTGGGGCCACAGACGTAGGCTACCACGTCTGACTCTGAAGTTTCCGTCTAGTCTGAAAAATGTATTAATCAAGAAACTCTGAAAAGGCTCATTCTTTGCAATCATCTTAAAATCTTATGAAACATTTATTATTATGAAATATGAAAGGAAATTGATTTATTGAAAATGAAAACTCACTTGTCGCTCTTATTTTGTAAATATATTTATGAGGCTCTTCATGTGGTTTACATTTTCTTCTCTCTTTAACCATTAGCAGTATCTTCTTTTTTTAGTATCTAACCTAATTTTGTATTTCCACTAGATTGACTCTCCACTTCTCTATATTTAGGACTTTTTTTTCTTAAAAGTAGATGGGTGAATCTTGGAAGCAGCCTCTATGTCTGTCGACAGATGACTGGATAAAGAACACGTGGTGTTTGCACACAATGGAGCACTACTCTGCTGCGAAGAAGGAGAAACTTGAGTCATTGGTAGGAAAATGGCTGCACCTTGAAACCATAAAGTTAAGTAAAATAAACTAGACGCACAAACTTAAATATCACATAGTCGACAGACCCAAAGTATAAATAAATTGAAGGGCAAAACAGAAGATAGGCAATTGGAAGTAGGGAGATAGAGCTTTCTCCAGTGAGAAGGAGATGGAGAGATGGAGGGAGGGGGGTGGAGAGGAGGGCAAAGGGAAGAAGGGAGAGACTGAGACGTGCTCTGTCCATGCCCCAGCTCCACACAAGGAACAGGATCTCTATGCACTGCAGATCTGGATTATTACAGAAATTAGATGGATGATACACCACACTGGTCAAGCACACGAGCTTTTGAGTCAGATGGACATGGTGTCTTCAAATCCTGGCTCTTCCCACAATAAACTTCTGCAACTCTTGAGCCTCAGTTTCCATTTCTGTACAATGGGACACCACGTGATGTGCGCTAACTGCAGGTGTCATGAGGATTCCGAGGAGTAGCGCGTGGAAAGTGCTTGGCTCAGGACTTGCACTGTGAGGGTGCAAGAAACGATAGTTATTTTTGAAGACTAATTAAATTTTGGAATATGAAAGAATTGTGAAACCTCAGATTCATTAAAAACTAATGTAGGGTGAATTTCTATTATCCTAATGTACTTCTATCATCACATCCATATTAAATTTGTTGAAAAAATTAAAATGGGTCTATTTTTAGTAACACGTGGGCGAGCTTCATCTCCAAGTTTATCAAGTTTTTAGCCAGAGTGTCACTCTGCAGCAAGGATGGCTGTCGGCAGATGACACCAGAAACAAAATGTGGTTTGGTGATACATTACTTAGAAAAATACCCGTCATAGTGACAAATTATTATTGGAATATTATATAGGATTTTAATGATTGAGGAGAAAAAGGACTATTACATATTATTTCAACAATTAACAGTGTAACTATTATTTAAAATTATTATCTGGCCTATAGAACTCTGGCAGCTGAAATTCTTATATCGACAGTGCTTTTATTTTCTATCATTGGATTACATGTTAAAATTAGATTTCCTCTTTTGCCTCTAGATTAGGCTGGAACTTTTTTTAACCAGACCGTTTTAAGCTGACATACAAGTTCATGCCTACAGTGATTCCTTGCACTCTAGAAAAAGGTAGAATTGTTACAATGTTTTCACATGGAATAAGCTCTTTTCTACTCGAAATTCCTTCCTTGTACACTTCGCTGATACTTCATGAAATGGCCACAGAGCGCTGTATTACAGGCAGCAAAGGAAGAGAGAGGTCTGTGTATGTGCACCTGCGTTACGTTTCTACACATGATGTGCACGTGCATCGCGCATGTGATGAATGACAATGTCCCAACACGTTACATGGTGGTGCTCAAAATAAGGTGGAAATGTCTTGTGAATTTAACACTTTGCGGAGGCTCGCTTTCCTTTCAAAGGAGATAATGATGCCGTTTGGTAGGAGAAGATGTTGGAATTAACGGATTTATAGTGACTTTGTTTGTTAGAATGTTTTTATGTGATAAAAGGGCGCCACGAGCTTATTCTCTCCGGTAGGAATTGTGCGGCCATCGCACCCCGAGCCCCAGTAACGTGCTCACAAATGCACCTTGCTCGCGGGTCTCTTGCGCTCCAGGAGGGGGCTCTGCGGCGTGAGCCTCCACGTGCGTGTGTCAGGGCTGGGACCCTCGTGCGGGGATGGTGTGACGGTCCTTGCTCTTCCCGTGCCCTTCTCTCTCCTCTGTCCCTGAGGATGAGGCAGGGGGGTCTCGGAAGCAGGGAGCAGGGAGCCCCACCCGTGGCTCTGTCACTGCCTGGGCCTCAGGCTTCCTGCCCGAAAGAACACATTTCTGTGACACAGACCTCAGCTGGCCTGAGCGGCACGAACGGTTTGGACAAGGGTGTCACTGTTTTGTTTTGATTTTTATTTTTCTTGGTGCCTGTTGGCAGCACATAATGATCACACTGGTCCACATGGACACACGTCTCCTGGTGCCCGTCCCTCAAGGGCGCGGTGTGGACAGGCCAGGCTGGCAGAGTCGGCTGGAGGAGAGCACGCTGTCGCCCCGTGTCAGTCCCGCACGCCGACCACCGCAGAAGGCAAGCGCTTCTCCCCGCCGCAAGGCAGCGAGAGGGAGGCCGCCGCTCCCTTGCTGGTCGGAGGCTGACTGCTTGGCGAGGCCCAGATGTCCAACCCCGCAAAGAGGTGACTGTCCCTACCATCGTCCCCCTGCTTCACCTGGCAGGCGGTCCGCTCCACGAGTTTGGATGACTATGATCCGGTTTTCCTAGTGGCATTTGTATATGTATTTGTTTGTTTGTTTGTTTGTTTTTGAGACAGCGTTTCACTGCGTAGCCCAGGCTGCCTTCTAACTCACGCCGATCCTCCTGCCTCAGCCTCCCGAGTGCTGGGGTGACAGGTGTGTGCCACCGTGCCGGCCTATTGGTTTATATTTCTGTCTATGCGTCAATGCCCCCGTGATAATCTGGCATAAAGCCAAGACCTAGAATCCATTGATTTTTCCATATAAACTATTGTGTTTTCCAAAACCCAATTAAACATGTTGAGGATTATGAGATATTAATCCGAACTACTTGGAATAGCGGCCATGTGGTCCTCTCTGACCCACAGACAAGAAAACTTTCAGATGATCCAATCTAATATTTTTCCTAAAATGTTTTAAATTGGCCAAAAATGTCACAAAAATTACCCAAATAATCACAACTCCAAATACATTAGCTGTATCGCTCCTTATAGTTTCCTTTCTACCTTCCGATTTCACCTTGATTGCTGATTTTGGCCTTGCTTTCTTCACAGAATAGTATTTTATTATCAAAAAATTAATTGCGTAATATACCTGTCACTCCAATACTAAATTATATATTTTTTAATGTTAATGAACCTAGACAGCAATAGGCTTGATCTAACAAGCAATATTATTTGACTTTTTAAGGACTTTTAAGTGTCAGGGTATAGTGGGTAGTGTTTAATTTCTAAATTTCGTTACAGTTTTGAAAAGTATCAGTTTCTTTCAATATCACACAGTACAAATACGACATTTTCATTGTTGCTGACAAATTGTAAGATTTTGTTAGTCTCTAATTTGAAAATTATTACTATGCTTCTTCTGAAAACTAAAACTTGAAGCGCTATTACACTCATTTCTGATTTATTCTGGTAATACTGTGGAATAATCTTATAATTTTTGCAAAATATAGTTATGACAAAATGATATTTTCTCCAGGAATTTATTATTCTCTCTCTGAAGAAAGTGTAATATTCCAAAAGTTAATTTTTTCATGGAAAGGACAAAGATTATCATTCTTTCCTTACTTAAATATAAAACCAACCATGAGAGGGCTGAGCCCCTGAGGTGACAGGGCGCTGTGAGGAGCGGCGAGATTGTCTCGTGCGGGAAGCCCAATCCTACTGCTGGTTAATCTAGACCCCTGAGCAAGCGACTCAAACGAGCGTCCCCGAATTCCAGCCTGGCACAGGCTTTCTTAGACTGGCAGCAAAGTGAGAAAAATAAAAATAAAATTTTCATAAAGCTACATTTATTGCATCAAAAGGAATATCTTTTTTTCTGCTTTTTTGTTTTTTAGATGGTGTATCTTTTATGAAATTTCAGTAAATGATGTTCTTCAGTGTTTCTACTAGCCAGAATAAACAGTCAGCACTCCCGTGTGACGTCCCATCTTTCTGAAATGTTCCTCAGATCTAAGTCCTAGAAGCATCAACCGTTTGTCACTTGCGAATGGAGGGTCCTATCAGTGGTGTCTTTGGCTCAGGGTGAAGAGGGAGGGAGGCACATGGTGGAAGTCTGGATGACAGTCCCTTGTAACCTACAGACGCTCCAACATTAGTTCCATCGGAGACTCAAATAGCCCCAAGTTCTGGCTTGGCGGAGCGTGAAGATGGAGATCAGGTTGGAGCCACGTGGGGCCCAGGCCCTGCTAGGTGAGGACTTCCTGAGTCTGGAGGCTATGGCGGCAGGAGAGGCTTGGAGGCTGGCAGGACGAGGGTCAGGAGTCCTAGAATAAGTTCTGGACCGGGGTCAGAGTGCAGGCCGCTGAAGTCAAGAGTCAGGGGCGCGAGCGAGGACCAAGCCAGGTGGCGATGATACCAACCAACCGACAGGCAAAGGGAGCCCGAGGGCTCTTGGCATCCCGTGAGCCCTTGTCACTGTTGTTTGTAACACTGTCTCTCTTACACTTGTGGACTTTCTGTCTCAGATGGAAGTCTAAGACTCTTTGGATGATCATTGGCAGAGACAGAATCTCTTCTCAAGACACGGCTGCCGGGCACCACCGTAGCTGACCTATTTCCTCGGGGCGCGTGAGCAGGGCAGAACTAAGGTTGTTGGCGGGGTTCTTGACTCAGGTGGAGCTCACCCTGGTAATGAAGTGCAGGCTCTGAAGAGCAGGTCGCCTACTGGGGAGGCACACAGCACTCGGCTCAGGGAGGGACGTGTGGAAAGGTAAGAGGAACTAACGCAGTCAGCCCAGCCCCACGGGGTGATGGGTGTGGCAGCCAGACGCCCTCCCCTGCAGGACTCGCGTATCAAAGGACAGCCAGGCCTTTGTCACTGACTGGCTGCTGCCCGTTCATCCCAAGGGACACATTCGCCTCACATCCCTATTCTCATGTGCCGGGTCATTCTGTCCACTCGAATAGTTCTAAGGTTTCTTGGCGTGATTTTCATTCTCGGGCTTCGTGCTGGGCATGGGCCTCAGCTGAGTGTGAGGTTGGAGGAGCTCGTTGCCTGAAGTTCTGGAATTCTTCCTCAATCCTTGCTGCCTGGCTCCCTGGTGTCCTCTTCCTTCCCGGAGAGCTCCTGTTTATGCAGTCTCCACCTCCATGGGCATAAGGGAGGCAGCCTGAGAAATCAGTCAGCCATGATATTTACAGGAAACGGAACGTCCTCAGTCACCTGACTTATTAGTCAGCTTTCCCACTGCTAGGACGAAATATCTGACCTCTGCTAATTAAAGGAGAGGTTTATTTTGGCTTACAGTTTCAGAAGGTACAGTCCATGGCAGGCTGGCTCCAAGGCAGAAATGACATGGTGGAAGGGTGTGGAGAGGCCAGCTACTCACTCCATGGGAGGAGGAAGCAGACAGAAGGGAGGAATGGAGAGGGAAACCCACCCTCCAAAGGTGCAGCCAACCCCAGTGCCCAGCTCCAGCCAGCCACATCTCCTAACAGCACCCTCAGCTGTGAACACATAATCTGCTATACTGTGCCCCATGACCCAGTCACCCTCCAAAAGCCCCACCTCTGAACACATGAGGCTTTGGGGACATCTGGATTCAAAAATCTAATAGTTATGGGCTGGGGATTTAGCTCAGCGGTTAAAGTGCTTGCCTTGCAAGCACAAGGACCCGAGTTCGATCCCCAGCACCAAAAAAAAAAAAAAAAAAAATCTAATAGTTATGGTGATAGGTATATATTCCTTTAATATGCTGTTGATTCCATTGACAAGCGTTGGGAGGATTTTTGCATCTATACTGATCAGGGATATTGCTCCATGACTATCCCTTGTGGCATCTTTATGTGGCTTAAGAGGGCAATGCTGATCTCATAGGATGTTTAGGATGGCTGGACTTGGTGGCACACCCCTGTAGTCCCAGCTACTTGGGAGGCTGAGGCAGGTAGATTATAAGTTCAAGTCCAGACTGGGCAGTTTAATGAATCCCTGTCTAAATTTAGAAAAAAGATTTTTTTTTAAGGGCTGGGGGTATAGCTCAGTAAGGGGATATAGTAAGGTACTTGCCAGTGTGTGGGAGGCCTTGGGCTCTCTCCTCTCTCTCTCTCTCACACATACACACACACAGACCTAGACACACACACACACACACACACACACAAGTGTTCCTTCTTTTTTTTGAATTGTGAGTATTTGGTAGATACGTTCCTTGAATGTAGTAGTTAAAAAGTGGACCTCAAAGAAGTAGAGACTGGAACAGTAGAGAGGAAGAGATAAGTGGGTTAATGGGTCCAGGTCCCGAGGTGCAGCTGGGTGGGAGGAACAACTTCTAATGTTCCGTAGGATAACTGTAATTGACAACGATTGATTGAATATTTCAAAATAGCGAGTAGAGAGGATTTTAAATATTCCCCAAACAAAGAAATGATGTGGCCCTGAGATGGCAGGCATGCCAGCAGTCATGTTGACCTGGTCATTACACATCGTACATGGGTATTGAGACGTCACATCGTAACCCATAAATGTATGCAGTTACTATGCATTGAAGATACATTTAAAGGACTGTTTGGCAGAATTCACCAGTTAAGCCCTCAGGTCCTGGACTTTTTTGCTCAACAACTTTTGATTATTGACTCAACCTCTTTTATGAATCTGCTGAGATCTATTTCTTCTTGAGTCAGCTTAGGTAATTTATGTGTTTCCAGGACGTCGCCCAGTTTATCTAGGTTATCTAATTTGCTAGGTATAATTAATTGTTCATAACTTTTTTTATAATTCTTTTTATTTCTGTAAGGTCAGTACTAATGTCTCACTTTCATTTCTGATTTTTTTTTTTTTTGAGACAGTGCCTCACTCGTGTAGCCCAGCCTGGCCTTGAACTCACGGTGATCCTCCTGCCCCAGCTTCCCAAGTGCTGGAATGACAGGCGTGCAGCACCTCACCAGGCAGTTCGGATTTTAGATTTTTAGTTTTGTTTTCTCTCTTTACTTGGACAACCCAGCACTTCATGTGTGAAACCACTTGTGTAATAGTGACCATTCATTGCACCTTCAGCACTCATGCTTAGAGGTCTAACAGCATCTCAGTTATTCCCTGACCACTGCCCTAAGCAGGCATCACTGTCCCCACAGAACAGACGAGGGCCAAGACTGCAGAAGGCTCAGCGAGCTCCCGGTGCACACGGCTGGGAAGCGACAGGGCCAGAAATCCTAAGCGCCGCCATGCCTGTTTAAGGTTTCCTTCCTTTTACTTCCAAAACCGAGAGTTTATTTTCTTAGAGTGTTAAAAAAAAAAATCGTCCAAAGATAAATACCACTTCCATAGAGTATAATCGAAATACAGGAGCCATAAGAGATGAACCCCCAAATTTTGATAGCAGCTGGCAAATTACTTATTAGATACAGCCGGTCGTGACGATCAGCAAAACAGAGATTTGGCTTCTGAGCTGTCAGACGGGCGGCTCCGCGAGTGCTCAGAGCGCCTCGGTCAGAGCCGTCCAGCCCTCTCTCAGCTTGCGGCTCGGCTATTTTTTCTGTTTCTCTCTCAGCCACTGTTTCCAAGCCCTTTCACAGCCTCCTGCTCCTTTACACATTCCTCTTCCTTCCTTAGTCTTCCGTCTGTCTCTCTTCTGCTCTTCAGGATTTTTCTTTCTTGTTTTTGAGACAAGCTCTCTCTATGTAGTTCAGGCTGGCCTTGAATTGGCGGCGATCTTCCTACCTCAGCCTCCCAAGTGTTGGAGTTGCAGTCATGGGCCGCCATGTCCAGCTTCCTCAGGCTTTTTCTTAGGCCATCACCGGAAACTTCTGTGGCTCTTTCTTCCTGTCTACTCTTTGTGTCTTCGGTTTGCTCAGCTTGCTGAATTCTCCTTTCTAGAGCTTGCTCTCCCTTGTTCCCCAACCATGCTTCAAACACCCTGTTGTTCTCTTTTTTCTTTTCTTTTTCTTCTGCCACTTTCTGCTGCTCTCCCCCTCTGAAATTTTTCTCCTTTCTTGCAGCTGCTTCGGGAGTTCTCTCTGTGGCAGGCGAAGACGGAGTACGGCGAGGTCACTGGCGGTCTCCTGGCGGACAGTGTCCGTGATTCCGAGCTGTGTGGCAGCAGGCGCGGGCGAGCCGCTGGGGTGGCAGCCGAGGGACCCGTGAGACGCGCGGGTGCTCTTCTCGACGGCACGGACAGAGGCGCTGGGCGACGGGGTCCGTTTTCTGCACGGGGGACTCCGGCCTCAGCGTCTGGTCAATCCAGAAATTCAAACCTTCCATCTCTCCCTGCCAGTGTCTTCCTACCCTTGTTTTCTCCGTAGCTCCCGTCAGCAGGTAGGAGAGGACATTTTCCTGTCCTAGCTCATTGGAAACACAGAGCTGTGATGGTTTCCCAGACACATCATTTTCGTTTTCAAGGTGATTTTTGTAAATATCTTTACCTTCTAGCGCAGGAGCTGCCGGCTCAGCTGATCTGTCCTTGAACTTAAGTTTTCTCTCCCTGTGGAAGCTCATTCACGTGTACGATTTTCTCCATAATTTATCTCTGTACTTCCTCCTCCTCATCCTCTTCTGGGTCTTTCTGACTTTCTACTTTGGATTCCTGGAGAGAGTTCTCGCCATCGGAATCTGCTGTGAGACCCACAGGCCGGGCACGCAGGACTCTTCTGGGTGAGACCTTGTACTTCAGCCCCCGCCAGGGCTGGAAGCCCTTTAATGTGTCCCATGCCTGTTCCATTCCCTGAGTCCTGCTTACTGCCGTCTTCCTTCTCGTGAGCCATCATTTTCCTTTTCACTAATTAACCACTCAAGGGCCTTTTCAAAGTCATCTTCAGTGTCTTCATTTGTTTCTCATTTGGTAATGAGTAATGCTTTCACACTTAAGAACTTGGAGAGGGGAAAGTAAGACGACAACAGTTCCGCGCCGCCCTTGGCGTCCTTCCCCTGGTCTGCGGTGAGGCTCTGTGGTCCTGGTCCCCACCCCACGACATCCGGCAGCATTGGGGGTCACAGAGATGTGGGGAGCCCTCTCCCCTCCTCCAGCCCTGACCAGGAGGCGAAGGAGAGCCGCGCCCAGGTGCCAGGGTTCCCACCAGGCCGGCGGACACTACGGTGCTGTGGGGCGGGTCTGCTGGGCGCGCGCTGTGTGGACATGGTCGGGGGCAACCACAGTGCACGTGGCACGCGTGGACGCAGGGTCACAGCACAACTGCGTCACACGCGGCTGTTGCCATGTCAGTTGTGACTACAGTGTTGGGAACACGATGTGTTTTGGGTAAGTGGCCGCTCCTTTGGCAACTTATTCTTTTGTTTCTTTATTATCAGCTGTGCTACTGCTTTTCTTTTTGATTCTGTGCTTTAAAAAATTAATTTATCAACCTCTTTTATTTCTCATTTGATAACAATGGGTGTAAAAATCTCATTTATCTTCATCTTCACAGGTTGTTTAGGATTTGCATGATGATGATGATGCAAATATGTTTTAAATTTCAAAACTAGTGGGGCATGGTGGTGCATGCCCGTGACCCCAGCACGTGGGAGGCTGAGGCAGGAGGATCTGATGGCAACAGAGTCTTAGGAAGCAAAACAGCTTCTGACCTGAGAAAATCTCAAACCTGTAGAAAAGTTAAAAAAAAGTTACAGTGTACACTTACATATCCCTTGTGTAGAGTCACCAGTTTGGATATTTTGCCATGTCTGCTCTGTCTTGCTGAACTTTGAAAGTAAATTACAGACGTCGTGACATTTCACCCATAAATATTTCAACTTGTGTATCCCAAGAATAAATACATTCTTCCACCTAGCCACAGTATCACTCTCGTCTTGGAAGATTAATAAAATCCCACATTACCCAATAGCCAACCATTCTCGCATTCACCAATTGTCCAAAAGATCTTTGGTTTTTGTTTGTTTGTTTTTTAGATTTTGGGGCAAGGTAGTTCAGGCTGGCCTGGAACTCATGGCAGTCCTGCCTCAGCCTCCTGAGTGCTGGGATTACAGGAGTGTGGCACCATGCTTGGCCACTAATCTTTGGTATATTTTTAACCCAGAAGGCAAAGTCCATACATTAGATATGGTTGTGTCTCTTTGATATTTTTTTATTTATTTATTTATTTTTTTTTTGTGGTGCCGGGGATCAAACTCAGGCCCTTGTGCTTACAAGGCAAGCACTCTAATCACTGAGCTAAATCCCCAGCCCCTCTTTGATATTTATTAATAGAGAAAGATTCTGTTGTTCCCTCGTGCCCAGTGACTTCTTATTTTGGAAAGCTTGGGCCAATTCTCCTATAGCATGTCCTACATTCTGGCTGTTTCTAATTGTTCACGGTATTATTTAACTTGTTTATTTCTCACCCATATAGCCTAAATATTAGAAATTAACTCCAGAGGCTTAATTAGACTTGGGTTAAATTTTCGTACTTAGTTAAGACTGTTCCTGGGCTAGTGTGGTGTAGCGCCTGCCTAGTGTATGCGAGGCCCTGGATTCCATCCCAGCACGGGAGAAAAAAGGATATTCCTTAAGTTTCACCTTGTGCTTCCTGTTGTAAACACCCCACCAGGAAGCACGAGATGCACGTAACCTCAGCCACGTGGGTTTCCAGCCTTCCCTGTCCTTGTCCCTACGCTGGTGTCTGTGGTAGACGCTCCCGAGCTGCAGGGAGAGGGGCCTGTTGTAATGGTTTTCTGTCCGATGGCCCTCGCTGCTCTCCCATCAGCCTCCATGTCTGCGGTCGTGTGCGGATTCCAACTGGAGTGGTGTGAGCCTTCGCCCAGAACCCTCCTCGTCCCACTGGAAGCCACTTCTGGGGTCGAGGAGGACAGGAGGACGGTCGTGGCTTCTCTAGCCGAGTCCCTGCTAAGCTGTGCCACCTGTTTCCAGTCCAGATTCGGGACTTTCCCTCACAAGCCTCGTTTCCTTTCTGGACTTTAGAAGTGCAGATACTTCCTGAGGCTCTCCCAGGTCTCCCCAGGTCTCTTCTGTCCTGCACACGGGCCGAGCCTCAAAACAGGGACGGGGCCAGCTGCCCCAGGTACCCCCGGCAGGGGCGGGTCCTCGCTCTGCGGTCCGTGCTCAAGTCTTCCTCCAGCGGGAGGGTCAGACGGCATCTTCCCGCAGCGCGCTGACGCTGCCGGCACCTCCTTCCCAGCTCCGCCGCTAGGTCCGGGTGTCACCTTCAGAGAGAAAACCTTTGCTTTTTGTTAAAAAGCAAACAACCACTCCAACAAAACAGCATTCGTAGGCTTTCATTATTGTTATTTCTGCCAGGGATTTAAGAAAATTTTTTTCCAAACAAAGAGAATTTAACTTAGTTCTGTGTTCTGGGGTTCTACCTTCCCTTGAGTATATGACCTTTAACATCAAGGTTTTGCTTTCACAAGAAACGAATAAAGAAATTCTCGAGAATGAAAAACTCTTGAGTACCATTTAAAATGTTATTCTTGTGCACATCAATTATTAAAAAACTTTTTCCCCATAATTATTCTCTGCTGTTGCTGCAGTAGTCAGAACGTTGGAATATCTACTTTAAAAGACCAGAAGGAACCTTTCGGAATACTCCAGGGAACCAACGGCAGGGCGGGAAAGGCTCAGCCCAGAAGGGATGCGGCTGGGGCCGGAAGCGGGCCGACTGCCCGGGGCTGTGTGTCGCTGATGCTCGCTGCCGAGGCCACCAGGACACAGGTGGCACGCAGCGGACCGGGCTCCCTCCAAGCCGCACCTCAGCTGGGGCCTTCTGGGGCGGAGAGAGCTGCACCGGCCGGCCATCTGATACTCCGAGAGAAGTCTGGTCATCGCCATTGAGTTCCGCTAATCCTCGTCCCCAAGTGAGACATGTGCATCCTGTTCGTACAACATTTTTGGAGGTGAGAAGAAATAACTTCTGGGTGTAAATTAAACTTGGCAATATTCTGTTAAAAAAGACAACTGTCGGAGTTCGGGGGGCTCATTTCAGACACCGCCTTGCAAAGCAGTGATTCCCTTTCAAGTTTAGCTGAAATTTCTGTATTACTTCTTCTCCGCCGTAGATATTGGCTCGATCAGGTATTTACAAATGCATGTGGTGCTGCCAGTTGTGTCCTCTGTGCGCATGAGTGTGCATTGTCACAAGACGTGTTTGTGTGGACGCCCTAAAGTGTGGCGTCCCGGAGGATCCAGTTGTGTAAATCAGCCAGCACTGGGGACTGTCGCTGACAGCGGGGAGATGGTCTCATGCGCGAGTCCGCTGAACGTGCTGTCCTGGGGCAGCTTTTGTTTCTGGGCACCTGACTGATTCAGGGCTGAGCCTTTCACCGGAGGGCCCAGGCGAGTTCTCAGGGTGTCCCACGGGTGGACCCCGAAGGACGCGTTCGCGAGTGACGTCTTTGTCCTTCTCGTGTGTGCCACCGCAGGTGCAGATGCTCAGTGGAAAGAGGAGCTTTTCCTTGGTGACCTGCTGCTGGGGAAGAACCTCGTGGGTGGCGCACTGCGGGGGGAAGCAGAGCACTCTCGAGCCCAGCCTGGGCAACTTGGTGATTTAGCAAGACCATGCCTCAAAAATTTAAAAAATTACAAAAAGGGCTGGAGATGAAATTAAGTGCGAAGGGCCTGGGTTCAATCCCACTGTTAAAGGACAGAAAGAAGAAAGAAAGGAAGAAAGAAGAAAGAAAGAAAGAAAGAAAGAAAGAAAGAAAGAAAGAAAGAAAGAAAGAAAGAAAGAAAGAAAGAAAAAGAAAGAAAGAAAGAAAGAAAGAAAGAAAGAAAGAAAGAAAGAAAGAAAGAAAGAAAAATTCCTCTTGCTTGGAAATGATCCAGGATGACCAGAGCTAAAGCAGTCGTATTGCAACCATTAGGGAAACCAATAGAATCCCAAGTAATTCAGCCTTGACCTTCAACACTCCAAATTACCCTCATTCCCTCAACTGCCTACCCCAAGTCTACTAGTAATATAAAAAAGATAAACTCATCTCTCTATAAACTTCTGTTCTTTGGGTTTTTCTGTTACACACAGCTGGGATAAGCAAGAGTCTGTAATAGAAGTAGAATCTCATCCACGGAAGTGAAAATCATGAACTTCACTCAATTCAGGGCAACTATGACCCCTGAGCACCTGTGAGTGGGGCCAGACCCATAGATCACTCACCACTGTGGTTGTATTACATACACGCTTAACCGTCACATGTTTTCTCATATAGGAGAAGCCCAAAGTACAAATAAAGAGCAAAATTAAAGGCAGATTATAGGAAGTAAGGAGAGAGATCTTTCTCAAAAGGGAAGGGGATTGAGAGACTGAGGAAGGGGGCAGGGAAAGAAGGGATCAGGAACGAGGAAAGGAATTAGGATGTGTTACGTGCAGGCACCAACTCCACACAAGGAATGTAAACATTATGTACAGCAAACATGGACTAATAAAAATATATACAGAAAAGGGTAGTGAGATGTTGAAGAGGTGCACAGCAAGGTGACCAGTCAGAGGACTCTGCTGTTGGAGGGGATGAGTGCTGGTCCATGTGCTGCTGAGTCCTCCCGAGGGTGGAGTATTATCGAAGAGTGAGGTGATGTAGGCGAGCGGGCTGTGAAATCTGTCACCCTACTCATTGCTGGGTCGGCCTGGCTGATCTGACTGGCAGGAAGACCCAACAGTAAGAGCCCCCCACTGTTGAGTCACACGGCCCAGGGGCCCTCCCCAGAGGAGGAGTGTGTGCCTGGTCTTGGGTTTGCAGCTTCCAAAACCGTCAGCTAAGTAAGTCTCGTTTCTTCACACATTTCCCAAAGCGCTGCAGCTGCAGGGCGCATGCTCAGCACGGCCAAGTCCCTCGATGTGATTCGCAGCACTGAAACTAAAGTGAAACAAAGAAACAGAGCTGAAGCAAATACAATGAAGTAGTCATCTTCCTAAAAGTTAGACAGTGAGCAGGGCAGGGTGGCGCACACGCGTAATCCCAGCACTCTGGGAGGCTGAGGCAGGAGGGTCACAAATTTGAATGTGGCCTGGGCAACTTAGTGACTTAGCAAGACCCTGTCGCAAAATAAAAAATAACAAAGGGCTAGGGATGTAGCTCCACGTGAAGGCCCTGGTTTCAATCCCAGTACCATGCTCAATCGGTCAATCAATCAATCAGTAAAGGGTGTGGAGGCATGAGAATCCATCACTCTTTTTTCCTTTTCTTTCTTTTTTCTCCTTTTTCCATGCTGAGATTGAACTCAGGACCTCGTACATGCTAGGCAAGTGCTCTACAACGGAGCTACATCTCCAGTTCTTTGCCTTTTAAAACTTTGTTAAGAGTTATTTCGTTTTAAAAGTAATTTTAAAAAATTATTTCTCCTGCTATATGAAGAAAGGATGGAAACATGGAAGTCGCAGGTGGCTCTTGTAGAATTCTAGGGGCGAGAGATGCTGACAGCTGGGATTAAATCGGAGCAGGAAAACGTATGTTGGGGGCAGAGCCCGCGGGGTTTCACCGTGAACCGGGCAGGAGCTTGGGCGGCAGCAGAGCAGAGTGTGATGACCGCGGACCGTGCAGATCGCACTGTCTAGGACAGGTCAGAGGGACAAGGCAGGGCAGGAGGGTGGGCCCAGGACTCCCGTTAGGCCTGAGCTGGCTCACAGGGCCGCTTCTGGGGTGGCAGAGCAGCTTCCGACGGTGCCTTTTGTGCGTAAAGATGATAACGCTGAGTTCAATAATCAGTGGCTCATAATAGACTCACTGGGGTTTTTGTGATTTAGACAAAGATCTGGTTCTTAACCTGGAAGTGCGGAGCCTAATGCGCCGGGCTGCGGTGCCTGACCCTCCTCGCCAGCTAGGCCCCAGGGGCAGGTGGTGGGGATTAAGCAGGGTGATAGAAACGGTAAACAACTGTGTGAAGATGGGCAAGTAGAAATCTCCCTAAATTAATCCCAAATCTTTTAGGAGAGCTCTCTTTGCTATTCATAAGGACAAATGCATCCATTCGCGGAAGGCCTGGTATGTACCAGACAGTTTACATACACTGATACTACTAATATGAGAGAAACTTTTTATTATTGTGACACTTAACATTTGGGGGACTTCCTTATTAGAACAATGAGAATTATAGTAGTATACGTGTTAAAGGTTTTTTTTTTGTTGTTGTTAAAGGTTTTTGCTTCAACTAAATTGTGATTAAGCTAGTACCTATGGAATATTTTAATGTCATAATAGAAGCTGGTGAAGAAATGAATTGGATATTGCCTGAGAAAAGTGAGAGATATAAAAAACTCAGGCCAGAGTAAAGGCTCTAATTCTTATCTAGAAAGCACTTTTATTGAAATACAGACACATAGAGTGGCACACTCTTAAATAAATGGCTTTAATGTGTAAAAATCCAGCGTAGGGAAACCAAACTGTGATTAAAATTTAAAAGGTTTGATAAATAGCTTTTAAATTAATTGTGTGTGTGTATGTGTGTGTGTGTATTTCTGGGTAGAAGTTTTTCTGGCTTGTAATAGAATCTTTTGTTCAAATAATCGTTGATTTTATGGTCTTCTGAATATTTTCCAATTTCAGATTTTAGTTGTAGAAAAACAAATTACACAGAAATGTCAACATAAAAGACTGCAGCTAAATATAAAAATGTGAGTGCTTAGGATCAGAAATAATAAGATCACCACTATGAAATTAGCAGAGACTCATCAAAGTAGAAGTAGCTATGACTGAGGACTGTGAATATATAAAGGGATTAACATATGTGATAATAGGCTAATTAAACCTGAGCTTTTCAGCACGGTGGTTTTACGGCATCTTCTTCTGGTTGCCAGTTTGGAAGCTGCCAGCAAATATTTTCTTAATTGCAAAAGGAGACAATATGTGTTCCACCGGCTCATTGATAACACTGGAGGAAGATGTGGTCGGGGCTGCGCGAAGGTTGGAAAAGATCACGTTCTCGGGAGAGCCCAGAGCATGGTGGGAAAGGGCGAAGGAGGATGTGTTTCAAAACAAAAACCAACGCAGACCTTGCAGAGAAATATTTTACTTCAATTTGTACAGAAAAAGTCTCCTGGTCTTGATAGACTGGCCTGGCCCTGTAATAAAACCTCCCAAAGTCAACAGTTCATAAAGTCTTTTGTTCTAGTAAAAGGGTCTTTAATTTTTAACACAAACCCATACTTTGGTATGCATGGGCTTAAGTAAAATTAGAAGACATGTATATAATAGGATTTAATGGATTATCATCTGCATTTTCCAAAGATGTCAGCTCCTCTCAGGGCTGATGGAGTAGCACTTAATGTAAATTTAATTTGGAGTGATGTATGGAAGGCTCGAGGTGGAGCGCGGTGATTCCCCGGCTGCCGTGAGCGCCTCTGCGGGGAGCACCTGGGTTTGGCGCCGCACATGCCCGGCAGTGCCGACTAACTAGGATTAATGAGGTGGCCGGCGGACGGGGGAGGCATGCTACATCGGCTCTGCCACTCCGGGAGACGCGAGTTTCCTTTGGGGGCGCATCGTATGATGAAATTTAACGATGGACTTGATACTGGGTATAATAAATAGAGTGCATTGGAAGCACTTTTGCTTTGTCAAATTTAAATGTTATTTAATCATAAAATCGTGTTTAGTGGTAGGGTTGGAGCAAAGGCTTCAATGTGTGTGTGTGTGTGTGTGTGTGTGTAAGTCTGTCAATGTGGGACACCTTTCAGTGAACATATGTTTTTAAAGTGAGTCTAAAATAGTGAACCTTCCCTCCATTTCCTTAAAAAAAATGACAGCATTGTCGGGAATGAAACTCCTGTTTGGAGTTCACCTGTCGGCCGTTTGTTGCTAACTCCTGTGCTTGGGGAGAGGGCGGCTGTGAGCTCTGTGTTGCACACTTACCCGGCGTGGGGCGATCCGGGCCTGCCGAGTTAGGCAAAACTTCTTAATCCATTCTCGGCCCATTTAGGCATCAAAATTTTATTTTGTCTTTGTGTCTAACTGAGCATTGAATAAAATCGCAGCTAATTTCAAATTCCCTTTGTCATCACGGTGCTGAGCCAAAGTCGGTAATAAATGGTCAGAAGATGAGCCGCGACTGGGAGAATAGTGAGTGGTATTCATCAGCCAAACACAGAGTCCAGATCCAATTATACGTATTCATTAAGTGATAATGATATCATGCTCTTTAACTAGGAAGAAAAGAGTGTAATTGAATAATAACAGTTGTACAATCCCAGCGGAACACACCCGCCGTCCCGGCCGAGGCCCTCGGGGATGAGGCAGGATTGATGGAATTCTATTACTCTTTGATAGATTTATTATGAAGGGCTGAGTGGACTCGCAGCTCCACTTTGTCACTCACACTAATCAGTATCGTAAGGGCCCCGAGCGGGCAGGCTTTTGTATCCCTCTGACAAAGACAAGGTTAGGGAGGGTGACAGACACCCGGGCCTTCGGCGACCGTGCTTCGAGACAAAATGGACCAGCTGAGCTCCGCGCGGGGCAGAATTTTAATTTGTTTATCAATGGCGCTCACATGTGCGAGACCATAAGGATATTTGTCAGAGGAGTAACGCTGAGGCTAAACTCTTTTGTTTGGCAAGTGGAGCTTGGAAAAATATTTATTGAACTGTAAAAAACAGGCTAAATGGGGGGAAAGGTAACCATCTAAAGAGAGAGGAAATAACTCCGATTACTAGACACGGGCTCCGAGCCTAACCGTTTCATCTGATTTTGACTTTCGTTTATTTCTTGGGAAAAAAAGAGCTACTTTTTAAGAGTCGTAGAACAGTGATGGAAAAAAAGATTTTTTCACTTCAATTCTCTGATTTCTAAAGAGAAGCTAAAAATCATGAAGGGATTGGAAAGGGCAGGCTTTAAATGGAGAAACGGCTGTCAGTTTGTTGCTTTTTTGGTCGCCGTTACAACATTGTAGGACGTAGGGAGCAAACAGCGGAATTTGCCAAACGCGCTTTGTGTGTGGAGAGCACTTTGCGCTGCCAGCCGGCTCTCTGGTGGCAGCTTTTCACATGGAAATGCCGCCGCTACGCCGCGCTGAGCCCCTCGGATTTGGGGAGCAGGGTCGGAGAAGGGAAGACTGGCGTCCGCCAGGCCTGTTTGGCACGCTGCTGCCAGGGTTTATTTTTTGGTTATTGTTGTCGAATGATCTTATTTGTAATCTCTTTTTCTGCTTGGGAGCCTCCTTTCTTCCCCGGGATCGTGCTTTGCAGGAGAGCAGAGCCCATGAATGTAGAGGCTGGGCCGCTGGGCCGGGCACGCTGTCCACGAAAACAGAACCTGGCCTGGCCCGCTCGGGTGGCTTGGCGGTGCCAGCTCCTGTCTCTGCGTTTGGTTTTGTTTCCTGTATCTCTGGGCAGCCAGGCGGACGGTGTGGTCACCCGAGACTGCAGCCACTATCGGCCTCGCTGCCCCACTGAAGAACGTGCCGGGGAAGCGACGCGGGGATCAGCCGCGCTCCCAGCAGCTAACGGTGATTTTCAAGAATAAGAAGGATCAGTGCGAGCTGTTCTCCTTGAAGTTCACTTTCATATTTTGCGTGGCAGAACGCGGAGCTGGTGGGTGGGACGCCTCTGGGGCCCGATGTGGCCGAGTCCTGGGAACATGGAGATCCCGTCTTCTCCACGCTGGACGTGCTCCAGGGCGTCTGCCAGGAAAAGGCTCTGGGTGCCAGGCGCCGGCAGGGGCTCCCGGGCCAGCCCGAGGCCGGTGTTCATTCGTTTTCCCCAGAAATGGGCACATGGTGCAGGTTGATTCGGATCCCACCGAAGTTATACAAGCCCGACTGTGCTGACTGACGGCAAAACTGCGTCTATTTTACTGGGTCTTTCACTATGCGCCCGTCTGAACACAACAAGACTTCGATGGGAGAATAATTAGAGTTTATAGGAAATTACTCCGAGAACAACAGAGAGCTGGAACGTAACTCAGCGCACTGTTGGAGCACTCACGTACATTGTGAAGACCGTTAGCGACTTTAAACTGGGAAGAGCTGGAAAGCTTGTATACTAAAAGATTTTATGGAATGTACTGTCAACAGCACCTTTTAACTCAGACTTTGTGTCTTGTGTTGACATGTCAGCTGACTTAGAGAGGATCTCAGATGGTCTCCCTGAGATGAGGTTACAAGAGAAGACGGACTGTCATAATAATAGCTCCTGTTTGCGAGTGCTCTGTGTTCATATGTTCTTTACCGGCATTATCTTATTTAATCCCCACCAAAACTTATGAGGTAGGAACCATTATTAGCCTCATTTTAGAGGAAACGGAAATGAAACATAGCAAGGCGAGTTAACCTGGGGCAAAGTCACATCGTCGGTAAAGGGCAGAATGACTCTCTGGACTCGCCGGGCTGCCGAGGCCTTCCGTGCTTATCCACCAGCCTCCGCGGCCTCTTCCTCCATGATCGGCTGTGCGGCCGAGCGGGAGCAACACGGAATTTGTTGGGAAGGCCGTGCAGCTCCTGAGCTCAGTTTTCTCATCTTTGAAGTAGAGATCGCGGTGTCTACGAGAGAGGCTGCCTTGTGTGAGTGTTGAGGACCAGGACGGGGCTACCATCACAATGTCTTCCGCTGTTTTCTTAATGACTCGATCCCCCTCGATGCTCAGGGCTCTCTGTCCCTTACACAAGTCCAGGCCTGACCCTGGAGAGCTTGGGGACGGACACGGAGATCCTCTAGACCTGGGCTGTCCCTTCATGGCTCCTCTGTGGCAGGTGGAGTAGTGGGCTCCAACGAGGCCTGTGTCCTAATCCTCAGGACCCAGGACCCGAGGACAGGCTGCTGCACATGGGGAAAGACACCTGCAGATGGATGGAGCTGAAGGGGGTCTGGATGTGACAGTGTCCTGGGCTGTCCGAATGGGGAGGCTGGAGGGTGGAGGCGGCAGGTGCGATGGTAAAACAAGGAGGAAGAGTGGGGCCAGGAGTCCAGGAGTGCAGGTGGCCTTGGACTTGAGCAGGTAGGAACGGATTCTCCTGGAAGCTGCACAACATGCTCAGCCCTGCTGAGGGCTTGAGTTTAGACTTTTGACCTCCAGAGTGTAAGAGAATAAATGTGTGTTATTTTGACCCACTTTGGTCTGGCGATGGGAAACCACACGTTTTCACTCTGTGATTGCTCCCACTGCTGCTCTTAGGCCCAGGCTGTGCCCTTGTCTGCAGTGTCCTTTTCCTTCTCCTTCCATTTGTCTGACTCTTACCTTCATGCTCAGGTGCCACCTAAAAGCTGCAGCAGATGGACTGCTGCCTCCTCCAATCTCAGCCCAACTGCCTGGTCCTAGAGGCTGGAGGCTTCAAGAAGCCCCTGGCCTGAGAGAGGGGCTGGCGAGTGGCTCGTTACTGCGACACGACCTGGGCCGGGGAGGGAAGGCTTGGAGAAGGAGGTACTCGGACCCATCGTGTGTCTGTTTGTGTGTTATCGTGAGGACCCCTCGCGGACAGGCACGGCCGTCCTTTCGGCCTCTCTTCCGTTCGCGCAGCGCTGCGGGTCAGCAGAGTGCTTGGTCTCGTGAGTGCTCTGGGTTTGACCCAGGGCCTGGGAGGTCCCGCCCTCAGCCCTGCGCCGGAAACAGCCGTGGTTCTTTCTTCCTCCTTACTCTGCGAGCTCTCTAGTTGGGCCGTCTCTGCTTTAACCTCCGACCCCACTCTTGGGGTGTGCACAGTGATGTGGGCTGGTCCTCCTTGAGCTCCCAGCAGATTTATTGAGGAGCTAGTAACACTCGTGTCTTTCAGGGGCCCCTTTGAGCCTCCATGCCTGATTCTGTTCTTGTCTCATGCGTCCTCTTTTCCTGAAGGGAGCTCCATGCCCTGAAATACGTGGGCGTCCCCGAGTGGTGGCCAAGAAGCCAGCCGTGTTGCTTACTGGCAGGGCCGGCTCTGGGCCTTGGTGTCCTTCTCTGGAGAACGATGTTGATGGCAAGGCTGCCTTCCTCAGAGTGCTGTTGCAGGGTCACATTTGCGATCTCATTAGGCGCCTGGGGAGGGTCCGCAGTTGTTGCCGCTGTGGAGAACAGAGGAAAGGCCCAGGGCCGCTGTCAGAGGGGCTGGGGCTGAGGCTTCATGAGAGCGGAAACATCCCGTCCGTCCGCTTGTCTGTCCCAGAGCCTTTA
Source organism: Hystrix cristata (assembly GCA_004026905.1). Taxonomy (NCBI): domain Eukaryota; kingdom Metazoa; phylum Chordata; class Mammalia; order Rodentia; family Hystricidae; genus Hystrix; species Hystrix cristata. Next base: position 64,592 of record PVJO010005031.1, on the reverse strand, counting down.
AAAGGGAATGCGTGTGGCTTTCATGCTGCTCCCTGTGCAGTCCAGGTTGGCCTTGAACTCGCTCCGTGGCCCAGGCTGGCCTCGAAGTCGTGGTGATCTCCTGCTCCAGGCTCCCGAGTGCTGGGATCACAGGTATGTGCCACCAGGCCGGGCACTGATGATGTTCTTAACTGCTCTGCCGGAGCGTTTCACTCGTGGATTTTTTTTTTTTTTTTTTTTTTGGTGCTGGGGATGGAACTCAGGGCCTGTGCTTACAAGGCAAGCGCTCTAACCACTGAGCAAAATCCCCAGCCCCCATCAGGGCATATTATTTTATGCTCTTGTGCTTTTATCTTTTCTGTCTGATCCCTCCAACTGGATTAGGGTACTAAGAGCTTCCAACACTGTCGCGACATGTAGGATCTTTCATCTCCCCAGTCAGTATTGATGGCGCACAGTAGGACGCTAATAAGCCATATCTCGAGCTGGATCGTGGCTGCTCCAATGCAAAAGTGGAGCCCTCACCTTTTCCACCAAACTTTTATTTCTTGGTAAATCTACACAGGGCAATACGCTCGCAGCACATCATGGTGAGAGAGAAATGTCCTAACTACACAGAGAGAAGGGTTGATGTGTCGAGGGCAGAGCTGTGCACAGGCAGACGGGGCCACTGGCCAAGGGGCAGAAAGGCGTCAGTTTAGCGCTCGGGGCACCTGACTCCAGGTGTGTCCCAGAGGGCCGTGTGGTCTGGGCAGTCACCTCCTCTTCCCTCATCTCTGAGAAGGCGACTGTGTCATTGCGACTCTTGCCTACCTAGCATGTAATTAGGGTCACGTGAACATCGACTAAACGAATGAATCGTTCTGTGTGGAATTCTGTAAGTTGCGATGATCACAGTCTCAGAAGTTATGGCAAAAACAGTATAAGCAGGAGGATCAGAGAGCATGTCACAGGCAGACGGTTTGGTAGGAGTTGGTGGTGGAGGGTATAAGCACGCTTTTTTGAACTCTATTCTAAACCTGACTGTTTCTCACCATCTTCAAACATCTTTGGCCTGGACTATTGGCCTGGCAATAATTTCTAAGAAGCCTCTTTTTTTCTACTTTTGTTCACTTACAAGTTAGTTTTCAGAGTAGACAGCAGGATCTTTGAAAATCACCCCTCCCATCACGAACTTCCTCACAGAAGGTCCTGTGGCTCACACTTCCTGTGTCATAGAATCCACTTCCTGTGTCATGGACCCCACTTCCTGTGTCATGGACCCCATACCCCTCGCTGTTTCCTTCCAAGCTGGGGCCCCCACTGCTCCCTGCTTCCCACTGCCTGTCACCAATGACCCCATTAACCAGGACCCAGCCACACAGCTCGCTGTTCCCAGACAGACCAGGCTGCCGCCCCAGGCATGCCGCCCTGCCATGGTGTATGCTTCCGCCCGTCCGCCCCATCCCATCTCCAGAGTGTCTGTGTGACTCGGGTCCCTTTTGCTAATGTCTGATGTCATCTCCACAGGCAGGGACTCCTGGGCCAGCGGCCTGAGGGTACTCCCCACCCATCACACCCCTTTCTGAACGTCTAGGACTGTTCGTTTATTTACTTGTCTATTAGGATTGTTGCTCTGGGTCCCTCTGAAGAGCAAAGGCCTGATTCTCTATTTTGGCTTCTGTTTTTTTTTCCTCTTCATTATAAATTCTCTTTTTCTTTCTCATTCGATTTTTCCTCATCATTTTCTTCATTCTCATTTTCATTTAGCTCCTTGTCTTACCAGTTCTGCTTAGGGAGGTCGAGTGGGTGCTGGAGTCCCTGTTGTCTGAGTCATGCCAGAGGGCAGGTTTTCCTTCCCCTCCCCTCCCTCCCTCCCCTCTCCGCTTCGTCTTCTCTCCTCTCCTCTCCTCCTCTCCCCTCCCCTTCTTCCTTCTCCTTCCTTTCTTCCTTCCTTTTTTCATGGTGTTGGGGGTCAAAAACCAACATTAAGGACAATGTTTTTCTAACGAGGAATTCACATTCTAGATTTCCCCATGAAATATCAGTTTTGACTACCACTGTCATCTGCGCCATGAGAGTTGGCTCACTAGAGTTGGTGTTCTGTGGACACCACCATTGCACACAGTGCAGCTTTGCGGGGTGTATGTGTGCACGCATGTCTGTGTGTGTGCATGTGCGCGTGTCTGTGTCCATGTATGAGTGTGTGCACACTGCCCGGACCTCGCTTTCCCCTGTTCCTACCTGCCTTTACCTAAGTGGCCACCCTGCTGCCATTGCCTGCTGCCTGCTGGCACTGCCGTGTGCGGGGTCCCGGCTGAGCTGACCTCTGTCCCAGTTCGTTTTCCCTCCAGGCCGCCCCGAATGCCCACCCCATGTCCAGGTGTCACCTGTGCACACTGAGCATGCTGTGGCGCTCTGGTGTGCGGGTCCTGCGTCCTGACGCCCAGAGTGGCCACCAGTCCTGTTTGTCCAGTGACTGCTTAGTGGCTGTCATTTTCCTTTCGGGTTTGGATCTCCTGTAAGTGCGGGCACTGCTGCGTCCCCAGGCGCCTTGGGCACGGAAGGGGCTCTGCACATGCCATGTCCCTCATGGGGCGCAGCCTCCCCCGCAAAGCTCTGGCGTGGTCTGCAGAGCCCGCCGGTGCCAGGAAGCTCACTCCCCGCAGGCAGGCGCCGCTGTCCAAACAGATGGATGCGGCAGATAGGCAGGCCAAGCCGGGACGGCGCCCAGGAATCCACAGGCGGCTGAGGAATTGGAAGGGAACGCTGGTCCTCGCCGCACGGCTTCCAGCCCAGGACAGACCCATGTGGTTGAGGTTGCCACACCGAGCTGCGAACAAAGGACGTGCTAAATGTGCACGCCGAGGTATCTGCTGTGTGGGGGGGACGAGAGGCCCTAGAACAGAGGTGGCTCTGAAATGTCCAGGTCAGGGGAGTGGGCAGTTAAGACCATCCTCAGCGGGTCAGCTGTGGGCCAGTCGCCCTCCAGTAGTCACTCACTGACCCACTCGTGTGTGCCAGGCACAGTGGTGCGCATCTGTAATCCCAGCATCCTGGGAAGCTGAAGCAGGAGGATTGCAACTTGCAGCCCTGATCAGGCAACTCAGTGATTGAGAGACCCTGTCTCAAAATAAAAAGAAAAAGCACAGTGTTATGGGCCTGGGTTCAATTCCTAGTACCACAAACAAACTAAATAAAAAGCTAAATTTGTGTCAGGCACTGGAAGACACCAGGTTAGTGATACGTCTCTGTATCCACTCTCCTTGCACCATCAGTGCTATGATTAGGCATTTGTGTATAAAGTGTTCATGTGGTGAGATGTCCTGTGAGGAGAGGCAGACGGTGAGGACCAGGGATTTGGGGTCTTAGTGTGGGGTTGGAAAGGTGTCCTGGGGAGGGTTAGGCTGAAGTCTGGAACATGTGCGCGGAGGCCGAAGCTGGAGTGGGCAGGTGTGGGCTGTGCCCGGCCGAGCTGGCGACCAGAAGCTGCCCGCTTGTGATGTCTCTTGGGAGTGGAGAGTAGCCTGCGCCTCTACACTTTTGTTTCAATTTTTGAGACAGAGCTCGCTCAGCAGCCCACTGGCCTTGAACTCATGGCGATCCTCCTGCTTCGGCCTCCCAGGTGCTTGGATCATCCATAACTCTGCAGAAGGGAAACACGCTCCAGAGGCACCCCTGGGTCATTTTGCTCCTGCAGCCTTCATTGTGAACCCAAGTCTGTCTCTGGGGCCCCCACTGTCAGTCCTACCTATTCGTTCTCTGCCTCAGGCTTTCCCAGCTGTAATGGGCCTGATAAAGTGTTCGTCTGGTGGAGCAGACCCGAGGAACGCACGATTGCGTCTCTCTGGCGGGCGTAAGTTCTGCACACTCACCGCGTGCGACCTGCATTCTCCATGTCGAGATGGCTCTCTTCACGACACAGGCCTCACTGGGGCGCTCGTCTTTGTTTCGGGCTGCGCACCCTTCAGGGCTGCCAGGGAAGCCTCAACGTTGGACCAGGACAAACCTCGATTCAAAGTCTGGCTGTAATACCAACTACAGGCACATGTTCAGTTGTTATGAAAATGTAAAAAGTTTTTAAAAATTGTGATATCTGTTATTCTCTATTGCGAGGGATAGAAGAGACAAAAGAAAATAAACACAATACATTCCATTGAGTAATTAGCACTCAAAGCACATTTAGAATTCAGCATCCAGCTACTTCCCAAGAAAGGTATTAGATATGTGGAGCCTTGCAAAGAAGCTCTGTGAGTGAACACCGTGTCGGAAATGAACGTGATTCACCCTTGTACATCTCTCGTGTGTGGGGACGGGCAGCACAGAGTGGTTGAGTGTCCCGTGGATGAAGAGGGCACTGAAGGCCCGGCCAGGCCAGCTCCGGCCTCGGGCTCCGGAGTGCCAAGGCCCTGGCCGCCAGCTGCCCCGATGTGCCCAAGGACGATGCGGGCATCGGAGAGCCCTGCCAGGAACTCGTAGGTGAAGCCCAGCTTGGCGAATCCAGCTGCGGCAAGAGTTCTGCAGAGCAGAGCTGTGCTCTGGCTTGAGAAATACTGTTTCGTTGTATTCAAGAGCAGCTTTTAGTTGAGACACCGGGCTGCCTGTGGGACAGCAGCGCTCGCTCTTGGGCTCTGACTCTTGAAAGTCTCTCCGGGGCTGCAGGACGGGCTGGACCCCTGGGTGTGGTGGAAGATGCTACTTCCCGGGCTTCTTTGCAGGCCTGCAGGAAGCTCCATTTACATGCGCGCCATGTGAATGGTGCCCCCTGGTGTTGTTCAATGCGCGGGGCTGAGTGGGGGTTTCTGGCCGGGACCTGGGGATTCACCTCGCTCGGCAAGCATTTCCGGCTCATTAGCATCCGGAGCGAGTCCAGCGTTCAGAAGGTGCCAGTCCCCAGCAGAAGCCGAGGGGTGGAGGCTGCAGGGCGGGGATCAGGAGCTCTCTAGCTCGAGGGAGTGGGGATGAACAGGCAGAGCCTTCTCACTCTGTCCTCGGAGACCTCAGCAGAGAGGACGCAGTCAGTGTTAGCACAGCGTCCCCTTTTTACAAAGGAGGAGAGTGAGCTCCAGAGAACATAGTTCTGCTCTGTGGGATTTAGTAAATGCTATTTTTATGAGTTTATCCGTGGCAGCAATTTTTTTCTCTTTTTTTGTTTTTGGAAATGGTCCACTATATCCCTGGCTGGCCTTCAACTCGCAGCGCTCCTCCTGCCTCAGTCTCCCGAGTGCTGGGATTATTGGCGTGCACCACCATGTCTGGCTGTAATCTGTTTTTTTGTTGTATTTTGTTTTTTGAGGCGAGGACTCACCGTGCGGCTCAGGACCCACCCGCGCCTTGCACACACGGCCTTTGAGACGTGGCGTGGGGTTGAGTGAAAGCCTCCCACCTGGGAGCCAGAGCTGATTCTGCACACCTCCTGCAGTAAGGGGCTCTTGGGGAAGAAATGAGAAGGGCTGACGGGTTATTTCTGGGAGACCGCGAGCTCTCAACCTCTCCAGCTCTGTGTTGAGATTACTGACACGTGTGTCCCCGGCACTGCGTGGGCCTGGGTCAGGGCTGCAGCCACGGAGCGGGGTGGGGACTGCTTCCCCTGAGGCCCCCAGTCCCACAGCACGCCTGCCGGTCCCTGTGCTGAAAGGTCCACCCAGACTAACCGCTCCTCTTTCTGCCCCAGGCCTCCGGTGTCACCTCTCCAGCCAGCTGTCACCCAGACCCCAGTTTAAAACTGCACCAAGCCAGACCTGGTCGGCATATCTGTGGTCCTAGCACTCTGGGACGCTGAGGCAGGAAGATGACAGATTTAAGCCCAGCCTGGGAAACCTAGTGACTTAGTGAGACCCCCGTCTCAAAAAGTAGAAAAGAGCTGTGATAGAGCTCAGTGTGAAATCCCTGGGTTCGGTCCCTAGGACCCCAAAACAAACAAACAAGCAAACTTGCAATTACCCGGCATTTCCCGCTCCCCTTCCCTGCCTTATTTTTCTCTATAGCACTTGTTGGACATACTAGGAATATTTTTTCATTATCTCCCTCCATGAGAATGTAAGCTTTATGAAGACAGAGATTTTGCTTGTTTGTTCAGTATTGAAGAGTACTAAGCACTCACTAAATACATGTTAGCTGGGCGTGGGGATACACCCCTGAGTCCCAGCACTCTGGGAGGCTGAGGCAGGAGCGCAAGTTCCACCCAACCTGGGCAATTTAAGGATTTAAGGAGACATTGTCTCAAAAAGAAAAAAAAAAAAAAAAGAATGGCCCAGAGCGAAGGCCCTTGGGTTCAGTCCCTAGTACTGCAAAAATAAACAAACAATAAATGGAGTTTATAATCACCTCCAGGCACATGGTGTAGACCATCCGGGAGGCCCCCACCAGGCGGGGTAACACACCTTGGTCTCTGTCAAGTGGAGATTTGTTCCTGGGATGGCCACCGCCTCCCGCCTGCTGTCCCCTGTGCCCTCTTCGTGTCCAGCTGCCTGTCTACACGGCCACTGCCCTGAGCACTCACAGAGACAGCCTTCCCGCTTCCTCCTTCCTCCCTCCTCCTCCCTCCGCTTCCCTCCTCCTTCCCCCTTCTCCCTCCCCCTCCCTCCTTCCCCTTCCTCCCCACCAAGCTCCTGTCTGGTGAAACTTGGTATTCTCCTGTGCACTTGTCTTTGTTAGACTAGAGTCAGTCATGAACTTTGCAATGGTGAGGAAAAGATTACTTTTCCTCCCTGTGAAAGCCTAATTTTATTGTATAATACTTTATTTTTATATCACTATGATAAAAATTTTTTTATTAAAATGCTTTCATATTACCGAGGGATGGATATGCGGCATAGGTAATATGAAACTATAGGAGTTACAGAAAAAAAGGAGATATGACCAGTAATGCAAGTATTCAGGGAACACTTAACATTTTGATATGGTTCCTTCTACTCTTTTTTCCCTGAAATATGTTTTGTTTTTATAAAAATAGGAATCCTGCAGTATGTGTTTTGCTCTATCCTGCTTTCTTTTGTTTGTTTATTTGTTTGTTTTTGAGACAGGGTCTTGCTATGTCATTCAGGCTGGCTTCAAACTCACTAAGTAGCCCAGGCTGGCCTTGAACTCGTTGCCATCCTCCTGCCTCAGCCTCCTGAGTGTGGGATTACAGGTGTGTGCCACCACGCCCAGCTTATTCTGCTTTCTTAACATGTTTTCGTAGCTGTATTGCATTTTATTGTATGGAACTCTCAAAATTTATTATACCTTTCTTCTATTTTGGGCATTTGGGTTGGTTTTAAGTTTGCTAGTTAAATTATGCTGTAGCCAGGCAAGGTAGCATATGCTTATAATCCAGCATTTGGGAGGCAGAGGCAGGAGAGCTGAGAGCTGAGGACCAGCCCTGGCTACATGTGGAGTTCAAGGCCAGCCTGGACTATGCTGTAAGACTTCCTCATCTCAAAAAGCAACACACACGCAAACACACACACACACACACGCGCGTGCACACACACACACACACACTGCTGTACACCAGGTGGGGTGGCACATGCCTCTCTCTACTCCCAGCTATTTGGGGAGGCAGAGGCAGGAGGATCGCCTTAGCCTAGAAGTTAGACCCCACCCTGGGCAGTGTAGTAACTCCCCACTCCCCTCTCAAAATGAATGAACAAATGAATGAAAAGATGCACAGATGGACGGATGAATAAAACCGCAATGAAGATCTTTATAAGTAACTATTTTCTGAGACTGAATATTTCCACAAGACAAATTTCTAAAATAGGAATCACCAGCTAAAAAGTTTGAAGTTTTTGTTTATCATCTTACTAGGAAAATTTTCAAGAGAACAGAAAAATAAAAGCCTAGTATAACAAATTCTAATTTTTAATCATCTAGGTTTTATAGTTGTTTTGCTACGTTTGCCTCATCTATTTTTAAAAATAGTTTTGAAAATCTCTTACCAATAAGGATTTTTAAAGGCTGTTTAAAAGTCATAACCACATTACAATATTCACACCCAATAAAACAAATAATAATTCCTTAATATTATGTTCGACTTTTCCTAATTGTCTCAAAACATCTTTTTACAGTTGGTTTGATTGAAGCAAGATCCGGAGGAGATCGCACATTGATCTGGTTGTTACGGCTCTTCAGTCCCTTTTAACCTTGATGCCTCACCCACCCCCGTCATTTATTTGTGGAAGAAAATGGAGAATTGATCACATGGAATCTCCACACTCTGGTCCTGTCTGAGTGCGCATCCTCATGGAGTCCCTTAATGAATTCTTCCACCTGGTGTATTTCCGTGACTTCCAAGTGGGCTTCTCAGATGTCAGGGTCACCCGGAGGAACCCGACCACCCCAGATTCTGGACCCGAGAACTGGCGTGAGCAGGGGTGTTTGCACTTAAAACAGTTTTTTTTGAGACGGGGTCTCACTATGTAGTCCGACGGGCTGGCCTTGTACTCCTGCCTCAGCCTCCTGAGTGCTGGGATTACAGGCATGTGCCACCATGCCCAGAGTTTCATTTCTTTTTTTTTTTTTTTTTTTTTTTTTTGTGCCGGGGATCGAACTCAGGGCCTTGTGCTTGCTAGGCCAGCACTCTAACCGCTGAGCTAAATCCCCAGCCCCCAGAGTTTGCATTTCTAACAGGTTTCTGCCTGATGCCAGTCCAGAACCACACTTTCAGAATCAGTGTTTTATATATTTATTTAAAAAAATTATTAGCCCACGTTTGTAGTCAATGATGTTTAAATTCACCTCAGGGCATAGGTGCATGCACATGACACATCTTACTGCTTTGCATTCCCCTTACCTTGTCTTCTTTCCTCCCTCTATCTCTCGGTTTTCTTCCTTTTTGTAAAAGATCTATCTTTCTGTTTCCTATTAGCTCTTCTTTTGCTCTGTAATTTGTTTATATTTGGTTCTCTCAGATAAGAGAACCCGTGTGATATTGAAGCTTGTGTGTCTGATTTGTTTCACTTAACATCAGGGTCTCCAGGTGCATCCATTTTCCTACAGATGACTCAAGTTTATCCTTCTTTGCAGCAGTGTAGTACTCCACTCCTGTGACTTGTGTGCTGGTGCCAAAGCTGATTTCCTCACAGTAGCTTTGTAATGTGACCTGGCATCTGTGATGCTGCCTGCCTTTGTGGTTCTTGCTGCAATGAGACCACTCAGGATCGGCTGCACCCCTGGAAGTACTGAGTTAGCCAAAGGGAGAAGTCATCACCTACCGCAGACACAGAGATTGTGATGCGACTCCTGGACAGAGGCCGCCTGCCTTAGCCAGTAGTAATCTCCACCGTGTAGTTATTGCTGCTCCCACCGTACTGACAAGCAAATCAAATTTCTGTGAAATCCTCCTTCAAAGTCTCGAGGCCGAGATGGACGAACCGGAACCCAAACTCGGACCGCGGAAGCCGAGGTTCGTGTCTGACTGTCCACACCGGCCGTGCGTCCACACGCGGAAATCGTGTGCAGCACGGTGGAGAGGGGCCCGTGCCCGCCAGGGCGGGCGAGGCCGGCAGACCCGCGTCGCGTCCCGTGGGGTGGCCCGGGCCAGCGCGGGCTGTCCCAGTTCCCGCTCTGCACAGAAGCTGGAAGCCTGTTTCTGGGAGCCGCCGCACACCGTGGGGCTGGGTGAGCTTTGGGCCGAGTGTGTGTGAGACACAGAACCGGCATTTTAGAGCTCAAGCTCAGTGAGTTTTGCTGTAGAGGTGGGGAGAGGCCGTGTGCGCAGTGACCTTGGGGGTGAAGGACGTTCGCCGGTGTAGGGAGCAAAGACTCTCCTCGCCGTCCCTGAGCTCGTGGCTGAGAGCGTGTCACAAACGGCCGAGGAGCAAGAGAAGCGCACACTCGCTTCTGCGTCCCGGGAGCCTTCAGAGAGGAAGCGCCGAGGAAGCCGGATGAGGTGTGTGTTTGGGGACTCGAGCAGAAACTGTGTGGCGGTCACGGGGTCCGATCCACGGTCACGGCTGTGGCCCGTGTGCAGTGTGCACCCCTGAAGGCCCCCAGCCTCCCTGGGGACACTTGAGGTGCGTCTCAGCCTCTGGCTCTGCTCTGTGTCCCTGTATCTGCAGGGATGAGGACAGGTCCCTCCTTCTCTGCAGTGGGGGCCTTGGGCCCCCTGAAAAGCACATCAGACGATTCTTCTACGCTTTGTCCTTTAAAGGCTACGTACCCAGCACGGCGGCCCTCAGCTGTAATCCCAGAGTGGGAGGATGAGGCAGGAGGATTGCAAGTTTGAAGCCAGTCCAGGCAACTTAGCAACTTACTGAACAGCTGTCCCAAAATAAAAAATAATGGCTAGGAGTGCAGCCCCAGGGCAAGGCCCTGGGTTCAATCCCTGGCTGTATAAATTTCTGTCCTAGGCAGCGGCAGAGGAAGTGGAGCCAGAGGAAAACCCAGACACCCCCAAATCTACACTTCATCCAGGACAGGGCAGTGGCCTCCATGGTGGAGGCAGGAGCCCTCGCCATGCCAGGCGGCTGGAGGGAAACCTGACCCTCACTGGCAAGATGGGGACAGCCAGGCCCTCATGGGCGCTTTGTGGCTTTTGCTCCCTGCCAGGAGGGGCGGCCGAGGTCCCAGGCCAGGGCGCCACCCGGCAGGCCTTGTCGCGGCATCCTTTGGTCAGCACTTTGCCCCTCGGGCCTGTGGTGGAGCCACATCTGCGGGTCCTCGGTGCAGTCCTGCTTGGGGGACCCAAGCTGTGTGACCCGGGGGGCCAAGCCAGGACTGGGGGTGGCTGGTGTCGCTGGCACTTGACCTTAACAAGGGAGGCGCCCCACTGCCCTGTCGCGCTGTTGTGGGCAGCTTTGAAAGACCCAGGCTGCGCCCGATGTTCACAGAGCACTCGGCTTGTTGGCAAGAGCTGGCCAGCTGGAGTTGGGTCCGTCACCAACCAGGAACGGTGGCCCTGCAGGAACCGGCTTGGGCTGGATGGGTGAGGAGCAGTAACAGAATGTGCACGTGAGCACACACTTGGCTGGTGTGTGAAGAGGTGGTGAGTGTGAGACGAGAGTAAGGGGAGGGCCAGGGGACAGAGTCACAGCTTTCCTTAGGCAGGACGCTGATCTAGAGCTGCCTTGTAGATGTGGCAATGAGAAGGCGGAGTCGGGGAAACAGGTCTGACCAGTAACATCATGGCAAAGGGCTGGCGCTAAAACCTCAGGCCGAGGGCTCGCCAGGGGACGGACCGTTCATGGGCGGATCCAAGTTGTCATTTCATAGAGTAGAAAACAGAACCTCCCTATTTCTGTTTTGTGTACCCTGCTTCTTTTGTGCTCTCCTTTCCATTTTTCTTTTTCATTCTGCTTCCTTCTTTCCTTCCTTCATCCCTTCCCTTCTCCTCCTTCCCCTTCTCCTCGCCTCCCTTCCTTCCACTTTCTTGAAAGAGAAAACTCAGACGCTATGACGCCTGCCTGCAAGAAACTCACAGTCTGGTTGAAGAGCAAGCAAGACCCGGTCGTGAGGCCGGGCGTCCATGGTGGCGCTAAGCCGTGTTCCTCCAGGTGACCCAGACGGGCGGAGGCCGCAGCAGGCGCAGCTGCCTGGGACACCTGGCCAGGTCCTGCAGACAGAATCCCGGCCATGCGCCCGCCCACAGGTGTTCACAGTGGGATGGGGCTGGGAGCTGCTTTAGTGACGAGTGACCTTGGGGGAGCAGTGGGGTCAAAGAGCAGGAGGCAGATGGAAATGCAGGGCAGAATCTGAGGGGTGGATTTTGGTTCCCACTTCATTGCCAGAGCTGGGCAGAGACCTGGGAGCCCTCCAGATCCCTGCGGGGCTGTGACTGCAAAGAGCGGGGAGTGCTCAGAGACCGGGCTGGGAGGTCAGGGAGACACTGCCAGGCCACCTCACCACACCAGCTCGGGCCTGCAGCCTCGGCCTGCTGCCGGGGACACTCCGTCTCCCCTGCGGAGGCCTCTGGCCCTGCGATCTCTCTCACCCACAGCCCCCTCTGGCCACCTGTGAAGTCGAGGAGAAAGCGCTCCAGGAGCACACACGGGGCCTGTGCCCTGACGGCTCCTTCCTCCTCCTCTTCACTCCTCGCCTCCCCCCACCATGTGGCCTGGGTCTCTGCTGCTCTCCGAGCAGTCCCCAGGTGACCTCAGGGCCCCGCCTGCCCAGCTGTGCAGCCCCAGGAGCGGTCTCTCCCCTGGGTGCAGGATGCATGCTGGGCAACTTAGCGAGACCCCGTCTCAAAATAAAATCCTACCAAAAAGCCTGAGGATGTAGCTCAGTGCAAAGGCCCCGAGTTTAGTCCCCAGTACTGCAAAAGGGGAGGAGGAAGAAATGGTGTTTCCACAATAGCTCTAAGCCGATATGAGAATACCCGTGAGTCTGTGAGTGCTCCCAGTGGCGAGGCCACAGCGACTGCTCGTCCACATTCACAGGTGATGGAGGACGGGCTGGATGTGGTTAGGAGTCCTGGAGGTACAGTGCACGCGGTCAAGTCTTTGGATGCCGAAGACCCCCAGGTCTAGGGGAGCTCTGCGTCCCCTTGCTCAATGCAGCCCCTTGGTGCGGCAGCACTAGTGCGGAAAGAAGGAAAAGCAGCAGTAGCTGTCCTAGCAGTGGTGGCCACAGTAACGATAGTAACAGTAATAGTAGCAGCAACGGTAGTAACTAATAATACTAAAGGCAGTAAGAGTAACGGTAACAATAGCGGCAGTAACAACAGTACCAGCTCCAGCAGGACAAGAGCAGCAGCAGCCGCCATCAGCCAGGAAGTCTCTGAGTGCACCTTCTACGGCCGGAAGTGGGTTGGCTTTGCATCAGGGAGAAAGAAGACTGGGCGATTCGTGCTCCCCATTTGCAATGTCCTGGGTGCTCCTTAACTCCTCGGCAAGGAGACAGGAGAGATGGGCCCTGCTGGAGTCCAGTAATGACCGGAATCAGCTCAAGTCCTGTAGCTCTGCAAAGGCATCGGTGTGGAGTGCTGAGTTACGGCACTGTGCCTCCCGTGAATATGTATTTTTTAATAGTATGCATAAGAATGTAGGATATAGTGTAGCATAGCTAAAGTAGTCTACAGCTGGCATGAAATATGTATAAAATTATAAATTTGGGGAGAAAGTTATTAACCTGGTTAAAGTGAATTTTACGGTATTTTTGTACTTTGAGAACTCCAACTTTTTATGACATACTTTTTTATTCCAGCTCCAACTGATCATTTTTCCTCAGAATTAATGCAGGGGCCTTCTTGGTGCCCTCAGTCTGGCCCTGAACCGTTTGGTTCTCTCTCTCGTGTCTCTCGTCTCCTGACCGGATGACGAGCTCTTTGAGGACGAGGGACAGACTGACAGCCAGGTGTGGTGGCACACGCCTGGCATTCCCGCACTCTGGAGGCTGAGGCAGGACGATCGTGGCGAGTTTGAGGCCAACCTGGGCCCTGCGGTGAGTTCAAGGCCAGCCTGGACTACATCAAGAGACCCTGCCGCAAAAAACCAAGCAACCAAACAAGGAACAGATCGAATATACATCTTGTGTTCGTCGCAACACCTGGGAATGTGGCACTTTGGTAAAAAGTCCATTTTCGATTGTGCCTCGGTGCTCAGCGTTGATCTGAGTGTGGAGAGAAATCTGCCCTTGACCGGGCCAGTGCCAGGGGCCCTGCTGCCTCAGTTTACTTCCCTGTGACCCTGGAGTGACCATCGTGTTGAGCCTTGTTAGGACGTGTGTGCTCTTCTGCTCTAACTGGAGCCACAGCAGCAAGGATCCGAGAGCTGCGGGTCTGTGTGTCACGTTCCCCATGGCAGTGTCCCCCGGAGAGCCGCAGCAGAGCCGGTGAACCCGAGGAGGGAGAGGGACGGGAGCCTCAGTGGGCACCGTTCTGTCAACCTCACCCTGCTCCCGGGCGGGCGGGACAGAGTGGAGAGACAGGAAAGGGACAGAGGGTGACCCGACTGGGCGTCCTCCCAGGAGGACGTGGACAGGGATTTGGAGGTTTGCTGTGGTCGGGATCCTGCCTGACGGCCTCCTATGGCACTTTCATCCAACTCATGGCAGGCTCTGAAGGAGATTTAGGGCTGAGGGAAGAACTTTGTGACCGTGAGATTTGATAATCCACAAAATGAGGCCAGAGTAGATGCTCCCGTATTTCTACTTGTCAGAGAGGCTGCTGCTATACAAACTTCATAAAAGAGAATATCTTAAAAATAACCCTTTACTGTTATTAGCTGAGTAAGAGTGGGTGGTGTTTACTGAGCAACTACTTTGGGGCAGCCTGGATGTGCAGGGCTGTCGAGTGTTGTTGTTAGCACAATCATCATCACAACTGTGAACCACTGTGTTGATTCACTATTTTCCCTGCACCAGGATCCATCCCAAGAGTCACTGATTCACTCTTTAATTCTGACAACTCTTTGAGGTGAGCGTGATTGTTTTCTCCGTTTTGCAGATCTTGAGACTAAGGCCCAGAGAGGTTAATTAACCTGCCCTGGCGAGAAGGCGAACAAGCTTAATGCTATCCACGTCCCGCTGGCGGCCCTACTTACCGAGGCAGGTGCCGTCACATACGCCATCCACCAAGGGCTGCGCACAGCTGGCCTCCCCGAGGTTCGGTCCGACACCCTCCTCGCTCCCTCGCCGATGCTGAGGGACCCACTTTCTAACCTACAGAGAACCCACACAAGGACCCACATCGCTTTTTTTCTTTTTCCATCATTATTCTTCGGGTTTTGGATCAGAGTGCTTGTGCGACACAAAAAATAACAAGAGAAGAAAATGTTCTTTTCTGAGAAGAATCTGTACTCACTGTCAGCGGTTCAGTGGCTAAAAATGTAGCCTTAAGAGCTTCATTAAAAATCTTAGAAAAGTTGGTTGTGGGTGGTACACTGAGGGGGCTGAGGCAGGAGGATTGCCGGGAGTTCGAGGCCAGCCTGGACTACAGAGTGAGGCCCTGTCTCAAGAAGCCAAACCAAACCACACCCTGGAAGACAAGGGAGAAGGGGAAGGAAGAAGTCCCTTGAGCACACTGTTGTTCCAAGTCAGGTGTTCGAAGCTTTGTGGCCAGCCCCTGTCTGTTGCTCACGGACGCCCAGCGGGGCACTGTGGTCATCTCGTGTTTTTCTGTCTTTGCTTCATGGAGGAAGCTGTCTCAGCAAGCAAGTCAACCCCACACACGGGAGCCCCCAGCACGCGGGGCATGGAGGCGCCTGGCCCCACGCACACATCTGACGCCGTGTTAATGACTCCCGGTCTTCAGGGATATGGGCTGTTTCTAGGTATCGCCATCTATCCTTGTCACTGGGTCCCGGAGTCCCCGCTCCGTCTCGCTCAGAACTCGGACGAGGACCATCTGGTCCTGGTGATTTACTGCGCCGAGCCCCTGGGGTCGCCTGCTCGTCCTCCTCCTCCGAGACCGCGCGTCTCCGTCAAGGCCGTCCCTGCTCTGCTGTTGAATGTGTCCTTGGCACCGGACCCTCTCGTCGTCGTCTTCCATAAATACTGATTCCAGGCATCGTTGCCGCGCCGCTGTCCTCCATCATTCCATTTAGCAGCCTCCTCCTCTGGATGCCCGTCCCCCCCGCAGCAGAAGCCGTCCCTGTCCCTGGCTCCCATGGACCCTTCAGTACTGTGTGTTTGTCCCACTGTCTCTCTGACCTCTGTCAGGGCTCGGCTGACGCAGCTTGGTCCCCATGGAGCCCTTCTTTCTGAACCTGGATGTGGCCGGGCCCCCTTGCTCAGCCCTAACGAAGGGCGCGTTAGCGGCAGTCTGCTCATCTGCCCCACAGCACACCTCGCCCACCCTCTTTTCTCCCAGCCACCCCAGCCACCCTTCCCCCCACCCTGCTCGTGGCCAGCTCTCCTGGACGCCGGCTCCCTGGCAGCGGTGGCTTTACCACATGATACGATTTGAGACAGTGGCCTCCAGGCACCTGGGCTGTCACTGTGCCCCACAGAGCTTCCCATTTCCGCATCTTCAACGCAGGACAGTGACACAGTCTTGTCTCTTGACATCGTGATTTTTGTTTTATTGTTTCCCTAACTCATATCACCCACTCTATGGGTCAGGGTTATTTTGAGTGCTTTACAGACACTAGTTCTCTATTCCAGTACAATCCTAAAATTCTTAGTACAATCCTAAAAAACTTGAATTGTATGATTATTTACAATGAATGTTTTATTACAAAACAATTGTTTCAGTGGAGAAAGAGCAATTAGGACTATAGAGTTTCAGGCTTGTAATAATTACTTTCATTTTTCTTGTGGAATTTTCAATCATAAAGTTTGTGATAGGACTCGGAACGTAGCTTGGTGGTAGAGTGTTTGTATGTATAGGGTTATAGGTTTGATTCCCAGCACCACAAAGAACAGATAAATTTAAGAAATTAAGTTTGTAGCCAGGTACGGTGGTACGTGACTGTAATCCCAGCACGCTGGGAGGCTGAGGCAGGAGGATCACAAGACCAGCTTGGGCAATTTAGCAAGTTGCAGAGACCTTGTCTCAAATTTAAATACTAAAAAAGGGGTGTGAATGTTGCTCAGTGTGAAGGCCCGGGGTTCAATCCCCAGTACCACACACACACACACACACACACACACACACACATTATGATCGAAGAATAACTGTTAAATATCATAGTGGTTGAATGGTGCCTCCCCCCATTCAACATGCCAGGAAACATGCCAAAAATATGCACACTGAGAGCCTGTGAATACGACCCTATTTGGAAAAAGTGTTTTTGCAGATGTAACTAAGTGCAAGCTCTGGAGATGAGGTCGTCCTGGATCAACCAGATTTCCCTAAACCCAACGACATGCATTCCTGGGAGAGCTGGGAGAGGACAGACAAAGGGGACAAGGCCACGTGGAGAGCGTGACAGGCCGCAGGGTCGTGTGACCAGCTGAGGGACACGAGGATGCTCACGGCTGCCAGAGTTTGGAGAGGGGGACATGTGCTCCCTCCCCGAGCCTGGGGGACCCCTCGGCTTCATGGAGGCCCTGACGGAAAGCTAACACAGCGGGGGCCGGACAGGGTTCCTGCGGGCACAACACTGAGCAGAAGAACACACTGCCGCCTCCCGCCGCAGCGGGTTCTTCCCTGCGAAGCTCACTCACGGAACTGCACAGACACAGCTCCGGCCGTGTTTCCTGGCACGCGAGAGGCCCGGCGGGTGGCCGCTCTCCCCGAAGAAAGTGGTAGCTGTGAGCAGGTGCAGGGCGCGGGTCTCGCACATCGTCTGCGTTTGGGAACACTGGGGATGTGGACCTATTTTCTCTTCGGTTATTTCACACACCACAGCTCCAGCCACCACGCCGTGAGTGATCCAGGCTGCCAGGCTTGGGTGCGCCTTTTTAAGACCACAGCTGGTAGCACCGGGGGCTGATGTTGTGCTGTGGAGGGGGACACATCATAACATTGGCAAGTTAAGAGAATTGACACTAGTTTACATCCCTACGGCGGCGAAGGGGTCCTCTCTGGAACAGCTTCGCGGTGTCTGTTATTCTTTGATTTCTTGATGACAGCCGTTCTTTCTGGAAGATGGAATCTCGGTGTTGTTTTAATTTGCATTTCTCCGAGGGCCAGTGGTGTTGAACACTTCCTCATGCATTTATCAGTCATTTATACTTTTTCTGCAAAATATCTGTTCTTTTCAGCTGCACATTTTTTGACAACCACTATGGAAATAGGTATAGAGATTTCTCAAAAAGCTAATACTAGATTTTCCATTTGACCTAGCTGTCGGCCTTCTAGGTATCTTCCTGTAAGAATTAAAGACATCATATTACAGTGATCCATGCATAGCCATGTCGATAGGAGCACAACTCATAAGAGCTGAATCTTGGAAGCAACCTATAGGTCCATCAGCAGATGAATGGACACAGAAAATGTGGTATTTACTCAGAATGGAGTACTACTCTGCCATAAAGAAGGATAAACTTGAGCCATTTGTAGGAAAATGGCTGCACCTTGAGACCATAATGTTAAATAAAATAAATCAGGTACATAAACTTAAATATCACATGATTTCTCTTATATGACTTTTTTTTTTGGTGCTGGGAATTGAACTCAGGGCCTTGTGCTTGCAAAGCAAGTACTCTAACCACTGAGCTAACTCCTCAGCCCCCGTTTCTCTTATATGAGAAACCCAAAATATAAATAAAAAGCAAAAAAAAAAAGAATACTTGGAAGTAGGGAGATCGATCTTTTTCAAAGGGAAGGGGGACCAAGAGAAGTGGGAGGTGGGGAGGGAATGAGGATGAAAAAGGACTTAAGATGTGTTACGTGCGTGCACCAACTGCACACAGGAGCGTAAACACGTACTGCAAACCTGGGCTGGTGAAAGTGCGTGTGGCTGCTGTCTTCAGGAAGTACGCGGACGACACCCGCCAGGAGGCAGAGGCGAGGTCGCAGATCTTGCCCTCCCGGAGTCCTGGCCAGTCTTTCACCGTCCATCCTCCACCCTTGTTTTTGTCCAGAGCCACCAGAGGCACCAACACTTACGTCCTGCAGACGATGTCCCAAGGACACTTGGAGTCCGAGGGGCTGGCAGTGGTGGGGTGCATGGCCCGCAGGACAGACCAAGGAGACAGGGGAGACCGGAGGCAGCGGAGCTCAGGGGTGCGGTGTGGCCGCATCTTCCACCTGCCTGGCGCCTGGCAGAGGCCACTCTAAACCTCTACTGAAAAATGAAGGACAAAACCAAACATGTCTCCGTCCATGTCCATCGCCTCCTCCCATGCCCCACCCCCGCCCTGCCCTTCCCAGTTCTGTGGACGTCGAAGCCCTGGGAGCCCCCACTGCGCCTGGGAAGAGGGGAAAGCAGGAGCCCACCATCTTCAAGCTGGTGCTGGGCTCCAGGCCCAGACCCTTCTCACCCTCTGGGACCCTCTCTGGTCTGCAGCTTCCTGTGGTTCCGGTTCCCAGACCCCATGCCACGCTCTCCCGCCGTGGCCCCCACGCCCCTTAGAGACGCCCAGGCACTGTCCCCATTCTCTGAACCCGGCACCCGCCAGCTGTGCGTCCCTGGTGCTGGAAGAGGCCCAGTTCCTCTCTGGGCTTCAGAGGACTTGGGGCACTCTGCGTGGACATCAGCCCTGCCACTCCCATCCCACCAGCCCAGCGCCAGTGTCACCTCACTCTGGGCTCCTGGGGCCTTTACCGTCCTCCGCTGTGGCCCACACGCCCACACTTGGCTGTGACACCCCACTGGTCACCCAGCTGCAATGCTGCCTGTGCCTCTGTCTGTCTGCAGCCTGCTTACCTCCAGTGCCCGCTGTGACACAGCTTTGGCGTGAGCCGGGAGAGGGAAACCTCGTGGCTGTGTGCCAGGGTGGGTGCCTCTGCCCCCCTGAGCGGCCGGGAGCCATGTGTCCCCACACAGCACCACGCAGACATGCACTGTTAGTGGCCTCCTGGGCAGACCTGACCGTCCGCCCGTCTTCTGCTTTACCCGCCCAGGCAGTCGGCACCGCCTGGACCTGCTCCTGATTCCGGAGCAGCTCTGCGCGTCCACCTTTCCTTCCACCGCGAGGCCTCTGTTCCCGCTGCCTGCAGCCCCGTCCTCCCACCTGCCTCCTCCACTGTCTTTCTGTCCAGGCTTGCTGGCGTCTCCAGTGTCGCACTCGTCAAAGCCGCCTCTCCCTCTCCTTAATGATCGAGGCGTTTTCTCTGTTCTTCTCGTGAGCGTGTGTAATTCTGGTCATTTGTGACAGTGTCTAGGGTCAGCCTCGGGTTCGGGTCTCAGTCCATCTACCTGCCTGCTGGTAGATGTAGCCACGGGCTGGTTAGTGGTCACCTGAGCCTCAGTTTCCCTTACCCACAAGCTGGGACTCCAGTAATTCCTGTCTCATGCACTGTTAGGGTGACAGCCATGAAATGAGATGGTGGAAGGGGTCACTAGCCCCCAGCAGACCCACGTGTATGAAGAGCATCACAGATGCCTCACAGCCCTGGTCCCGAGCCCCTGAGGGCGGAGTGTGAGCTTTCGTTAGGATCCTTAACGCCTCAGCTCAACACCCGGTCCTGTAGCTGGTGCTCAGCAGACATCTGTTGAATACAAGCACAAGTAATAAAGGAAACTAAGATACAACCATGATTTTTTTCTTGCTGTAAAATGCGGCAAGTTTGCTACATTTGGGGGCTTTTTCGAAGGCCGGTTGTGGATTTTCCTAGCGAGCATGAATGTTTGGAAACAGTGTGCAGTAGAATAGGCCCACTATGTCGCCATCGGTCTGGAATCTGGAAAATTACAAGCAGAATTAAAGAACAGTATTAGAATTATTTATTCTTTCTATGCCCCTTTATTGCACTCATTTTGGGGAAATTATCTGTTCTTATTTAACAAGAAGATTACATTACGTATTCATGTAGAAAGAATTTTACCAATTTGTGGAAACTTTTCTCAGATCTTGCCACATGCTGGATGTCAGGCAATGTCTCATCTGGGGAGAGAAACAACCAGGCCCTCTGTGACTCACAGTGAGACGGCTGTTGTGGGTACCCAGCGCAGAGAGATGGGGACTCCCTTAGCACAGTGCAGAGATTCGCCCCTCTGAGCATCTCTCCTCTGGAGATGTATGGACTCATTTGTCTGACTTAATAAGGGGAGCGGGCAAGTTTCACTTATCTTAATTTTGCCCATAATGAATGCACCAGACGAGATTTTGCTATGAAATGTGGCCGCTCTCTCATTAGCAGGGGCGATAATTGCCCTCTTGGAGTGGACGGACTTTATTTCGCGGACTCGCTGCTGTGGAGGGAGAAGCGACGGAGAACGGGCAGGCTCTGGGGAGGGGCCTGCCCGGCTGGTGCAGCTGCAGGAGCACCGGGGATCCGGCGTGGGCTGAGTCGGGTCTGCTGCCCTGCTGCCTGGGCCGGCTGCAGGAGAGGGCCAGAGAGGAAAGGTGTTGGCCGGCAGCCCTTTGCTGTTCACACGGCCCGTGAGCTAAGATGGTTTGCACATTTTTATTTTATTTTTTATTAATTTTTTGCAGTCATGTGTGCTTAACCCAGGGCCTTCTCCCTGAGCTACATCCCCAGCCTTTTTTTGCTTAGTTGTCTGGGTTAGGGTTGAACTCGCAATCTTCCTGCCTCAGCCTCCGAGAGTGCTGGACTTGCAGCTGTGCACCGTCATGCTTAGCTTAGGGTTTCTGTTTTTATAATAATCTTTGAAAGGAAGAGGAAAGGCAACCCAGGCATATTTTGGACATTGATGTGGCTGCCCGATAGCCTGGTCTTGCCTCGCAGAACCTAAGTTTGCATTTGGGTTTCAACAGCTGCTTTTACTGCACTGGCAAGGAAAGAACTCAGGAGCGGCTCTAATAGGAGAATGATGTGTTGACATCACTGAGATGTCACAGCACGCACACTAAGGACAAGGGCTCTGAGGCAGTTCTGAGCGCACCAGAGAACCAGTCGTCGTGGCAGGGGACGCCGGGTCCTGCTGCCCTGGCCTGGGCATGCCCAGGATGGGGAGCTGGTTTAGCAAAACCACAGCCATTCGACATCCATCAGCTTTGTGGTTCACTTCTATTTCATTATAAATTCGCTCTGGTTTTATAAACTGTACTAAAACTCTGCACGTAGAGGGATTTTCGGTCTGGTTGTCGAGAGCCAAATTTTACCACACGTGAGTGAGGTGATGATAAGGGTAATGTCCGCAGTGGTTCCAGCTACTTCTCTGGTCCCGTGCACCTTATCTCATAATTCCGGGGACACTCGATGAGCCCTCGATGGGGACACTTGGGGCTCTCCTCGTGGCTTGCAGGCCGGCCGGGGGCTGGCGGAGGCAGGGTTTCTCCTTGGCTGGCGGGGACGTCCTGTGTGGTCTGATGCCGTCTCTCTGTGCACAGCAGTGTGGCCGGGACAGCGAGTGGAGGCCCTCAATGTTCAGAATTAAACGGTGACCCATGTCTTCCTGACTCGTTTCAGATCCTCCATTTCCATTTCTCTGGTGTTTGTGAATCAGTGAAACATTTTCTCCTCAGGACCAGACACTGTGCTGAGGTCCCAGAGAGCTGCGGGCTCTTATTTATCCTGACAAGCAGAGGAGAGGGGACGATCGGTCCCTTCCATCCCGAGCAGCTTTCTAGATGTATCACTCGTCTGTCTCCTGACTGGAGTGGAAACCCCAAGAGCGTGGGATTTTCTCTTGATTTCGTTTGGGAATTCTAAGCCAGGGGCAGGTTCCAGGGGACACCTGGGAGGTCTGGGATGTGTCCCGTGGATGTGGCCAGGTGGATGCTGCTGCTGGTGTTCGGGTGGGGCCAAGATTCGGGAAACGTGGGCGTCCAGCTCTCTGTCTAGCTAGCAAGGATGCGCCAGTGGTGCCACCCCGAGGAGCCACAGCTCCAAGGCACGGTCTGGCAGGCGGACCTCTAAGCATCTGTGAAGAAGTGACAGGTGAGGCCATCAGAGGCTTTACAGAGGCAGCCAAGAATCCCCCGAGGCACTAGTATTAGTGGCCGTTGTGTCCTTCTTGGCCCCGATTCCAAGCAGGTGCAGGGTGTGTAACAAGGCTAAATGGCGTCCGAAGAAAGGGCGTCTGCCTGACCTGGAGAAGGGCCGGTCTCTCCGGAGAGCTCAAGGCGCCATCCTGGAGGGCTCTGCACACTGAGGAAATGCGGGTGTGATGAGGAGCTGTGGCAGAGTGGGGTTTCTTTCAACTTGGAAGGCTCAAGCAAGGAGAGTTGGATTCGATTTAATAAAATAACCCTCCACTCCTTGTGGAATCTAATTTACCCCTGTGTACAGCAGCGCATGACCTCGAAGTTCTTAGGACAGCTGTCCAATGAGATGGGCAGTCCAACTGTCCCATTTTATAGGTTAAAAACCTGGAGATGCTGACAGAGGAATCAGCTTGGTTTTGATCACGCAGACTGAAAACAAGAAGCCAGAGTTTGAGGCTCCATCTTCCAAACCCCAAAACCTTCTCTGCAGGGCAAAGCTTCCAGGCGAAGGGACAAGGGCAAGACCTGCCCTGGACGTGCTCTTCTTGCTGGGCTGCCACCGGCTTGCCCCTCTCCCCAGGGGCTGTCTGGAGCTGCTTCCCTGGCACCTGCCGTGTCTACCACGTTAAGCTGCCAGAGGTGGCTGTCAGCTGACACCTCTGAACAACGCCAGGATGTGCCACGGGTTTGTACTCGTGGTGCACGTGGTCGGCCACCTCCTCGTGCTAGGAGGAAACGGTCCCCAGGGCCAGATCCTCTCCCTCCACACGGCCCAGAGGCCTCCGCGGCTCAGCTCCGTCTGCTCCTGGGCCCAGGCTGGTGGGTCCCCACCCTGCACTGCTGCACGGCAAGGCCTGGAGATGGGGGTGGGGCTCCTGGCTGCAGCCTCAGGGCGGCCTGGCATGGTGCGGTCAGTGACTGTATCACATGGAGGCCAAGTGGCTGGAAGAATGCAGTGTGGTGCCACATCCCAGGAGCAAAGAGCCCACCCGCAAGTCCCCAGTTCTAACTGGGCATCGCAGGGTGGGGTGAACTCAGCCCAGTCCAGATGCATTCTTCACCTTTTGAGGTGAAACATCTCGAACATCCAGGTTGAGCAATTCAGTCTGTACTAAAGCCACCCGGAATGTCACCACTTTCTTCCCTCCAGATTCTTCCCTGGCACGCGTCCCATCCAGCACACCCTCGTTTTCCTTATTCATTTTAGGTTTCCTCCTATACTGGGGCAGGAATCTGGTGGGACAGGATCCTTGTCTTTGTCAGTGACGGTTGGTCATCGATCACTACACCAACAACGAGAGCAGAATGGGTGGCATCAGTGTCATCGTGTCCCCGTGCGCGTGGGTTCTGTGGCGGGTTCTGTGCACACAGGCCTGCAGCAGCACACATCCATCCCCCTGGTGACCGACGCTATCGTGAGCCAAACCTCAGTCCGCAGCCCATGCACACCGCAGAGCGCCTGTTCTTCACCCTGGTGGTGGCCCAGCCACTGGGCTGCGGCTTCTGGCCCTGTCGGCATCTGTGAGAGAGTTTCGTGCCACAGTCTAGGGGGACCAGCACACACAGTGGGGCTTCTGTGGAATGTGTGGCTTTCACATGTCATAGAGTAAAAGGACAGGAACATGAACCACGGATGTCTGTATTCACCTTCTGAGGCTGTGTAACAAAGCACCATATGTTTATCCTCGAAAAATCACATGCATTGAACTCTCAGGGATCAGGGTGGGCCTGGAGCCATCTCCTACGTGTACTGTGGGCCGCGTTGCTTTCTGGACGGTGGGGCCATTTTCAGGACCGTGGTCAGCAACACCGAGGCCTTCGCGGTTCCAGGACTGAGGTCCACACTTTCCAGCTGCTCTCCACGCTCAGAGGCCCCAGCATGGTCCTGTGGATGATCCCAACAGGGTGCCTGCCCTTTCCACAGCTGGCAGAGGGGTCTCTCCCCCCAAGAAGGCCTAGTCGAGCTCTGGAGGGTTGGTTCAGCCAGGCTCACCCTGGATAATTCCCTTCTCACCAGCTCTAAAGTGTCGTCAGCTTTGGGAACCCGGTCACAGTGTGGTGTCCTGTGGCAGGCACAGCCCCTCCCACTTGAGGACGTGGATGGCCCGGGAGGGGCACACGGTGGAGGGAAGAGGCAGCAGCGCCTTCTCCCTGCTTCTTTCTGTCGGTGCTGCGTGGCTCCTCAGCTGTCCCACCTGTGTGGGGGGGACAGCTCCGACCATGGCCTCTCTGTGTGACTCGGGCTTCTCGCAGTGTGGAGCCCCCACTCCCGTCCCGGGGATGGAACCAGGACCTCATGCGTGCTTGGTGAGCACTCTGCTCTGAGCTCCTTCCCCAGGCCTTTCTATTTTTATCGTGAGATAGGGCTTTGCTAAGTTGCCCAGACAGGCCTCAAACTTGTGATCCTCCTGCCTCAGCCACCACACCCGGCAGGAGGCTGGTTTGCGAGGAAGCATCCCCAAGGGGGGTCGGACACGAGGGCTCCAGGAGACCAGGTGGCTGTGGCCTGGTCGTCATGACCCGGTGCTGGAAGTCATACAGTGTCACTTCCCTGCCACGGCCGGCGCGGACCCCAGGGACAGGCAGGGAAGGGAAGGACTTCAGGGCTGCGCTGTCAAGTCTCCAGCATGTGGCGAGGTACTTGCTGAAGGAGAGAAACAGATCTGATGACTCCACGCAGTCTGGGTGCCGCCGAGACCTCACACAGTCTGTGCCAACAGGAGCAGCCCTCTGGGCTGCTGAACAGCATCTGCAGGGGTGCAGAGACAGGAAGGGCCTGCCAGGCGCCGGGGCCCTCCCGGAAGGATGCTCAACTCTGTGCATGCGGGCTCCCCTGGAGGGGTGGGAGGCGGCCGCAGGTTGCCTGGCAGGGACACACCGTGCAGCACTTGCCTGGAGCGGCAGGCGTTTGGTAAGAGTCCGGCCGGGCGGGGCAGGTGTCCAGGCCTCCCACGGAGCTCCTCTGCGTCCCTTCCCAGGGTGGGGCGGGTTCTGGGCTCGGCCTAGCGACAGGCAGAAGAGCAGCACCGATGGGATGGGATGTCAGGCTCTGTCCGGTGCCTGAGGATGTACTTCAGTCTACCTGAAGGGAAGTCAAGGTTCCGAGTGATCCTTCAGTTCAGTTCAACATCTACTAGACACCAACCATGCGGCCAGCACTGCTCACAGGGAGTGACCAACACCGACGAACGACGTGCCTAACAAAGAAGTTATGATGCCGATTACATGCGTTTAGAAGTAATCGTTACACGTAAGGATTTGGTAGGAGATGGTGTACTCTAGGGGAGAGAAGTCAAGGGAAGGAAGGTGGAAGTCTGCAGGCTGCAGTTTTCGCCTTCAGCAGCCTAACGATGGTGTGCAGATTACATGACATTCTCAGGCAGGGTGCAGTGCTGCATACCTGTGAATGCAGCACTCAGGAGGCTGAGGCAGGAGGATCACTGCAAGTCCAAGGTCAGCCTGGGCTACGTAGCGAGATTCTGTCTCAAAAAAACCAAACCAAACAAAAAGACCTTTTCATTCTTGTCTCTGCCCAGTTACATCTGAATAAAGAATCCTTACTCTTAAACTATGTTGCTAGACCCCAGGGAGCCTCGGCTTCTCCATTCATTCACTCATTCCAGCAATGTCTATCTGTCGTACTAATGGCAGTTTTCCCAGTTAGACTTGGAAAGTGGTGGAAAACAAGGCAGACAGGATCACAGCTCCCACAGTGCTTCCGATTGAGCAGGAGGGCAGATTTCTCTATTCCCCAGCGCCGGGCCTCGGACACGCTAGGCAGTCACAGAATCCCCGTGGAGCCGGGTGGCCTGGGGAGGGCAGGGCGTTCTGAGTGCAGGAAATGGCCTCACTGAGGGGCTTTGGGGGCCCCAATGCCTGGGCCCCAAGAGCGAGCAGAAGGAGTCCAATCGCCAGGGCCTGCGGCCATGTGAACGGCCCCCCAAATGAAGATGAGAAATAACGACCAGCACCAGGCCTGACCAGCACCACATAAATGATGATGCTAATAGTAGTAAAATTGATCAGGGCAGAAGTCGGGTGCCCTGGAAAGGCTTGTGTGCGCACAGGAGGCTGACTTGCTTTGCCAGTTGAGGAGACACTAATCTTCCTGTGGACTTCCGAGCCTGGGCTCTGCAATCCTGACTTAGTTGGCAGGATGATAAGGGAAAAGAATGTGAAATTGGACTCGGGTGTTTTTAGTGTTAGGTAGGCCACTTACTCACATGGTGATGGGGACAGGTCTTTAACCTCCCTCAACCTCAGTGATCTTATCTGTGAAGTGGGATAATAATATTGCTCAACCTCAAAGGGCTAAAGTGAGGGTCAAATGAATTGGGAAATTTCATCATCATTTTCAGAGTGCTACAGTTCGACTAACTTTTGAGTCTATTGACTGAAAATCACTCAGAGAAGTCCTCCTCTTCGTATTTTCCCCAGACCCGTTTTTTTCATCATAACCGAAACGGTCCAACCTGTCCCAGCCTGAGTACTAATGCTTTCTTTGATTTTATGGGCACGCTTGCCAGAGGCCCCTTCTAATTATGGGGCTACTCGAAAATCCAGCACACGCTGAAAACCAGCAGACCTCAGGAACTGGCGGTGGGATCCAACAGACTCGCGCACATCTCTGCCGACCAGGGGTCTGTTTAGGTGGCACTAGACCAGTCGAATCTCCCATGTATTACTGTAATTATTAACTACTACTCCTAAAATCTATCGAGTTATCATGATTGTTATTATTATGAAACTCAATCCCATTTCCATGTCATAAAGATAAACCAAATCTCATTTCAATTAGTTACAGCAGGAGGGAATGAACTTTAAACAGACATTTAATTTCTGAAAAAAAATTAGGAAGTTCTTCATGGAAATGTTATGGCATTTTGAAACAGATTAATAGTTCAGTGTGAACACATCTACCCTGCAGCTAAACGATGGGCGGATGCCGAGGAGGGCCGGTTCAATGTGCAAACCAGTGGAGGCCCCTGGTTAGGCCCTAGTGAAGGCCGATTCATCTTATGGCTCTTTAGTTCTGTGCTTTTTTCCATTCACTTTAGGGATTGAATTATGATGGGTGTATTTTATTTATTAGGAGAAAGTATTTGACTTTCAGGCTGATAATAACATTTAACAAAATCTTCCCTAAACTGGATGCTGCGGGGAGACTTTCAAATTCTCCCCCAAAATGTAAACTCCTGGATGCGGGCCTGGAGCAGAGGACACGCAGGTCGCTGAAGCTTGCTGAGAAAGCCTGTCTGTTCTTTTTTTCCTTTTTATTAACATTCATATCCAAGAGCGCTCCCACTCTTCAGCAGCTGAACATGACAGGGGAAAAGGTTTCCGTGATGGATTCTCCTGAGTGTCTGAATTTCATGCCCCTGAGGTGGGATGAGTATCAAGGGAGACCGAAGTCCTTTTGTTCTCACACAAACAGCCACCAAGCGGGCAGTGATGGTGAGTGCGGCCGGCCGCCGGGCCTGGAGGCGTGACTGGGGGCTGTAGTCAATCTCGGGCCTGATGCTGAGCCTCATTATGGCCTTTGTTCCACCGGGACCTGGACAGAAACCGCGAAATGAATGTCAGCAGGACCCCAGCGCATCTCTCTCTCTTGGAGCCAGGAGGCCGGGCTTCCACCAGACCTCCTGGATGCAGATGTGTTGCCATGGAATCACATCCCAGGCCTTCAGGTGCGGCCCAGCTGGAGGGGGGAAGACACAAGCCGCCTGGCCGCTGGCTCAGTGTGCCTTCCTGAGGCACCGGGCAGCGGCTGGGTGTAAAATGGGATTAAACGTTTCTATTCCTGCGAAGAGAGACAGCACCCCCCGCCCTGCCCGCTTACAAAGAGCCAGCACTCTCCAAGGTGTCCGGCATACACTTTGAGATAACATTAATAAGGCCTCGACTTTTCCGCTAACATTTTTAAAACGTGCTCAAAAAATGTCACGTAGCCCAGTTTAGCCCACATTCTCTGGGGCCGCACTAACTAGGTAGCTGAGCAGCCAGGAAAGGTGGTTTCTACACTAGAGCTGGCCTTCTCCAGCTTTTGGAAGAATGAGAAAAATAAGTACACAGTGGCGTGGTTTTCTGAAAGGCCAAGTTTATTCTTCTACTTTGGGTGTTGAAAGTATCCTTGCTTTTCTGAAATGATGTCGATGGTTAGTTTTTTATTTTTTTAAATTTTTAAAATAGATTTTTATTAAAATTTGTCCAAAATTACACAAACCTACAGGCCATTACACAAGCTTACAGACCACAATACACTGTGCCTTTTGCTTATAACAAGGAGCAATGTAAACAACCACATAGATGCAGCGTTAAGTCACAACTACATAAAATTACTGTCGTACCTAGTGTACGTGTTACTGTTTTGAGTTTGGGTTACTAGATTCCTGTTTTTAGGATATCATTATTCCTCTGGCTTCCCTTTCCCCTCCCCCTGTGCCCCCTTCTTCTTCCCTTGGACTCTTTGCCTATCATCTTAGATCTGGCCCTTTGCCTTTTTGTATCTATTGTTTACCATTTTCTTTTGTTTGTATTTTGCCTCACTCAAATGAGGGACACCATGCAGTATTCCGGCTTGCGAGTCTGGTTTATTTCACTCACCATTATATTTTCCGGGGCCATCCGTTTTCCTATAAATGACTCTAATTTGTCATTCTTTATAGCTGAATAGTATTCCATGATACATAGATACTACATTTTGCTTATCCAGTTATCTGTTGATGGGTATACTGGCTTATTTTAAAAAATCTTCTCATTGGAGTGTAACTGACATGTAAAAGCCGCACGTATTTGACACAGCTCGACAGGTGTGGGGTCCGTGTGTCCTTGTGACATGGATCATCACCAAGACCACAAACAGAGCCATCAAACCCCAACTCCGCCCACTCCTTCTATTATTAGTGTCATGCACATGTGCGTGTGTTCATGTGTGTATACACGAGTGTGTGTGAACATGTTGCATAAGATCTACCCTCTTAGCACACTCCACTCACACAATATAGGATTGTGAGCTGTGTGTGCCATGCTTGGCAGCTGGTTTTTAAAAATGGCCTTCACAAGATACAAAAGATGGCACACTTAGGTTTATTCTCACATTGTTTAAAAATGGTTTTTTAATTTTAATTTTCAAGTCGGAAACTCTCCCCAATCTGAGAACCTCCGTCGCAGAGCGGGGCTTTGGAGCTACAGCGCTGAGACTCTCTGACGTACCAGCTATTTGACCTTGGGCAGGAAAATTATTATTTTGAGACTTGTTTTTTCTCATTTGTAAAATCAATAATGAAGTATCTTGAAAGAAAATAGAAGCTAACATTTTTTTATAGAAGCCAAAAACCCTAAATAGTCTAAATGGCCATTAGCTGGTGATTGAATAAATCAGTCCATCCAGGCAATGGAATATTATTCACCAATGGAAAACAGTAATGATGGCTACACAGTGGGGCACAGACGACCTTCAGGAATACTCTGTCGTGTGCGAGAAGCCAGACACAGAGGCCACATGGGGCGTCCTTCCTTCTGTGACCTGTCCAGAAAGAGATCTGCTGGGGGGCAGAGAGCAGCTCGGCATCTTCCCCGGGCGGGGCGGCCACGGGGCAGCGGTCAGTGGGCCAGCAGGTCTATCTGCAGTGTGGAAATGTTCTGAACAGGATCAGAGGGTGATCACAGAATTGTACACGCACTAAAAACCGCTGAGCTGTCACTTAAAATAGATGAACATTGGGGTATGTAAATCACACCTTGCTAAAGCTGTTTAGAAATAACGCCAGAAAAACAGGAGAAGCAAGCAGGCATGTGTGTGCGATGCTCCGGCTCGTGCTGGTGTAGGCTGTGTGCGAGGGAGAGCAGGGCAATGGAGAGGGCCAGCCTGCTGCGGAGGCTGAAGAGAGATTGTCCCTCAGAACACGGAGTCCCCGTTTTGAGAGCTTGAGACCTTTAAGAGGCCTGCGGCCTTGTGAGCAGATTAATCCATCTGTGCAGTGGCTGGAACTCCGGACTCACGGCGCAGTCCGCTGCTGTAGAAGCCAGGTGGTCAGGGCGCTCCACCTGCATCTCCACCTCCGACCTCCGCCAGAGGGAAGGAGCTTTCGCTCCTCTTGGGGCTACAGGACGTGGAAATGCTCCCCATGGAGACACAGGACGCGGGGACGGCCTCAGTGGAGATGCAAGGTGCAGGTCCAGTCTAGGTGGAGACGCAAGACGCAGAGACGGTCTCCAGGCTGTACTCAGGAGCCCAAGGAGGGGGTGACACAGGCAGTAATCCCCAATCCCCAGCCTGGGAGACACTGAGGAGGAATGAGAAAAAATCCTGCTTGGGGACTGGGAAGGGCTTTGTGAGGGGGTGACGTGGGAGCAGTCTGAAGGACGAGAAGGATCGGGCGTTGAGACAGAGGGGCACGGACAGCAGCACGCGTGGGAAGCGGGCAGGGAAGGCCCACGCTGCGAAGACCCAGGGAGCGGCCCGCAGCCCAGCAGGGGGTGAGCCCCGGAGAGGGGCCGGACGAGGTGCAGCCTGGCGCCTGGGTAGAGCTGCCGGAGGGTGCAGAGAGACGGGGGCCGGGGCCAGGCCCTTCTGTGGCTTACCCAGCAGAGAGCGAGGGGCGAGATGAGCGGGACCCAACCGGACGGCAGTCCGTGCTCTGAACTCCGGATGCTGAGTGTCCTCGGTCAGCGTCCCCTGTGTCTGGGAGTCACTTGGTCTGAGCTTCTTCCCCTGCCAGAACGATGGCTGGATCGGGTGGGAAACACATTAGTTGTGCTCACTGTACAAATGATAAAAGTGAAATTTATTTCTGAGATTTAGAATCTTTGAAATGAAATAAATATTTGTGAATTTCTACAGCTGTTAGGATACTAGAAAGCTACCCACAGATTGAAGTATTCAACTGAATGTCTTTTCATTTTGAAGTTTTGGATTATATTCCAATACAGTACTTTTCAGCAGTCTTGTCTTTTTGTAATAAGAGCTATCACTGATAAAGTCATTTGCCGTATGCCAGACATTATGTTACAATGTTTTCCACATGAGATGAGAAAACCAACATAAAGAGAAACTGAATTATTGCCTGATTGCTTGTAGTCGGTGGCAAAGTTGGGGTTTGCATTTAGGTCCAGGCTCAGCAAGGTCTGCCTTCCTCGTGGAGATCCTGGTGGGAGGTTTGCTGTCGGGCTGATTCTGCTGCAGCACCGGCGCAGATTGGCTGCAGGGAGACCACGCTAACCTTGCGCTTCCTTGCTGTGTGAATTTTTTATTTTCTGAAATCGCTATTATTGTGTGTGTGAGAGAGAGAGAATGAGCGAGGGAGAGAGGGAGGGAGGGAGAAAGGAAGCAGAAGGAAAGAGAGAAAGGAAAGAAGGGAGAGAGAAAAGCAAGAAAGTTAGTTCAATGGGAATTAATGAGGCTTTTTCTCGAAGCAGGGAAATCGGATTTCGGAAGGTGCTGGAGGCCACCCTGTGAAGTCAGTTCCTAGGTGAAGTTGAGGGGCTCCCTGCCTGTAGTCCCAGCTAGCCCGGGAAGGTGTTTCTCTGCTTTCTTCTTGACGTCCTGCGGATGAAATCTGCGGGCCTCCACGGACACATACGTACCCGTTAGCTTACTTAAAGCAAATAGTTTGGGTCGTGTAAGAAACACATTCGGTGTGAGCCGTGACATTAGTGGCAGCTCCTACAAGCCTTGGAGTGAAGTTCCTGAAATTCATTTAGTGGGCATTTGCTGAGAATTTTCTGAAGAACAGTTTCTCTGTAAATTATTAACTTTTTATTGCCACCTTCCCCAGATTCAATTAGATTAACATTTAGTGTCATTTCTCAAACAGAGATAATCATCCCGATGATGCTTGGAAGACAGAACTTGTGTGCCATCTACCTTTTGGGCTGTGAATTTATCTTATTTATTTGGCAGGTACGTGGAGGTGTGCCGGGCTGGGAGGCGCCGGGGAGGCGGAGTGGGACGGGAACGGTACGCGGCAGATCCTGCATTATGGGCCTGGTGGCATTTGATTTTATCGGCTGTGGGCCTCTCAGGGCGCCTGTGAAACAGGCAAGCGAAGAGGACGGATTCCCTAAGTGCCTCCTGAACACAACGTTTATTTCTAGCCAGTAAAGTTTGGCAAACCATGCCCGTGCCGTTGACAAGCTGCACAAACCGAGCGACAACAGCCAGCCTCCGACGCGCTGGCTGCCGTGGGCGCGGGCCCCGCGGGAGGGGAGCAGGCCAGGCCCACGCCAACCCCCTTCCAGGGCAGCAGCGACTTCAAACACGGGCTCCTGAATACCAGCTCATTTGACCCCTGACCAGACCCAGGCTCTAAATGGACAGAGAATCGGAGTAATTTGTATCATTTCAATTAGTTACTGGCTGCGTAACGGGGAGGTCACGACTCTGCCACGATTACGGCCCCTGGCAACCGGGCTTGAATGTACCGTCAGTCTCCAAATACTTTCACTTAATAAATGTGAGTTTGGAGACAAGGCCCAATTGTCGGGGCGCACAACAAAGTGAATTACCCACTTTGAGACGGAACGGGCGGAAGATGACATAACTTTGTCGGCAAGATCCTTTCAATCCTTATTTTTCAAGAGAGAAGCTGATAAATAGGGTTAATGGCGTTGGCTGAATGAGCGGTATTGATCGCGGGCTATGTAAAATGGCCAGGAGAGAGGCGCGTTTGTGTAAGAGCACTGTTGTTGTAGTTCTGAAAGACGGCAGTTTTCTTGCTCTGTTTGCTCTCTACAACCAAAATTCAAAAATCTTAAAATCAATGTTACCATTGTCGGGTCCAAGCAGCACACCCTTCCACAGACAATGCAAAGAATTTCAAAATACAGATAGCTCCCGATGCATACAGATGCGATTGTAAGAAGCATAGGCTTGTTTTCCTTCTAGAAAGAAAGGGCAGCTTGTTCCAGGCTGAAGACAATGGCGTGTCTGGGTGCCCGCGAAACTTCATGAACTCGGAGCAGTAATTCAAGCCTTTGATTGGAGAAACGTTTTGTGCGTCTTCCTCCACAACTGCAAATACCTCTGCTTTCCCTTGGTGCCAGCCAAGAGTTGCCAGCAAGTCAATGTTTTCCACTTGAGGAAGAAAAAAAAGTTCAGCACGTACATAAGTTTTGCTATTTGGCTTTTGTTTTTTGAATTAAAACAAAGGTTTCCTTCTTTCATGTCACAATCTATTAGCCACCAGGAAACCTGGTATCACAGTTCTCTCCCGCTCGCCCCCACGCTTGTAGCAGATTTGACGGTGTGTGGAAACCAGCACGGGCGCTGCTCTGTGACTGTGTCTCCTGCAATCAGCTTGTGCCGGCGCGCAGATTAATTGTGACAGTAGGCAATATTTCCAACATTATTAGAAGAGAAACCTAATATTTTGGGACATCAGGGATCTCTGAGCTGTTGTCCATCAAACTGAGAACCTTCATTTCCCACTCCTTGGATGGATAACCTTAAGTTTTAACCACTTAATGGACAAGGTCCTTCTTTAAATACAAATAAATAAATTAAAATTCATGTGCAGGAGGAAGATGTGGCTGTGCTGGAATTAAAGGTACGTCTTGGGGTCATCTCCAAAAGGTTTAGATGTGGACGCCCTTTCTCAGTCCAAAGAAATCGACGCAAAGTGCTCTAGGTGTTCCCGAATTTCCGTTTTATGAATTCTGTGGAAGACGGAAGGTAGGAGCTCTTCACTACCACCAATCTTCTTTCTAAATTACACTTTCTATCCTGTAAGCGAAATGAAGATTTGCCAGTGAAGTCACCTAAACAATGTACAGGCAGGAAATTTGGGATATGAAGGCTACTTATTGAAATGCTGCATTATATAAATGTAGGTTAAAGGGAGGCATGCCAAAGAGCGTAACTAAATTGACGCTCTTTAGAAATCTGATGGTGTTTTGGGTCTGGATGTACCTACCCCAATGTACTTGTCACCTTTGGCTTCTTTGATTTACACGGTCATGACTAAAAGCTGGGTATTTATTCTCCTGGTCTTCTGAACTCTGAGTTTTCTTCTTTGTAGTTGAAAAGACAGAGCAGCCAATGAGAAGGCAGATGAGTAGACCACACATATTGCTCACAGGTCCTTAGCCCTTTTGGATGGAGTTTTTATTGAATCCCTAGTATAGTCTAGGCATGAGGAATTTAAAAATGACTCAGTCATTCATACCAAGAATGTGCTATATTTCAGGATTTGGCTCCCAACAGAAAACACACATTTTATTTGCTCAGTTCACGGGCACAAGAAACCAGCGAGGCCAGAGTCTGCGGCTGGGCTCTGCCTCCTGTTCCAGGCCTTCCCTCTCTCCCTGCTGAGGCGTGAGTTCTCAGTACAAGGGTGTGGGGTGGGTGCCTCCCGGGGCTGAGGTGCAGGGCGTCTTGGCCAGCAGAGACCAAGGTCCTGACAGGGTCCCTTGTATTCAGCAGGTTTCTGTGTCTGAGCAGCTTCCCATTTTCAAATGCTGTACAGTTAACTATCACCGCCTGCTTCCTCTTCAACCACAGGGCAAGAGCTTGCAAAGCCTCAGTCCTTTTTCAGGACTTTCTTTCCTTTTCAGGCACTGGCCAATCCAAGGCCTATCCATCATCATTTTAGCTTTGAAAGTTGGTTCATTTGTCTTGTCCCCTTAGCTCTGTCACCCCGAGCTTCGAAGGTGGATCCCGATTTCTCGCATGTGGCCTTTCATGGCCCGCTCCCTGCTGGTGCCCATTCCATCACTGCTGCGGCCGTTTGATCTTCCCGGCGTCCCCAGGGCCGCACGCTGCCAGCCACCGGAGGGTCTTGGTTCCGGATTCCCCGTTCCCTTTCTGGCTTGTCATTCCATCACCACACTGAGCTTCTCCCTCTCTTTATCCTTTTAATTAGAAATAACTTCATTGCATTTTCTTTCTGATTACAAAGTAGAATTTTGTTACAGAAATTTTGGGAAATGAAGGAAAGAATGATGAAAAATAGAAACGTTTTCTACAGCGAGATGTAAGTTCCTGGTTTGGGGGTGTTTCCCTCCTCTCTCCCTCCTTCCCTTCCTTCCTTCTCTCCTTCCTATTTGTTTTGGTCTGCTCATATATTTTTTGGTGATTTCAGGCAGCTTAGAAAATTATTGGCTCCTTGGGCATTTTTTCTTTTCATCACAAGCATTACTTTCAGCATTTTTCTTCAAAGATTATCTCCAAATGCTATAAAATTCCGTTTTCTTCTATTGCCTCTGTAATTTTCCTTCTCATTGCCCTCTCACAGTCTCGGGCCTGCACAAAATAACTCATAGTTTAATGTAACGCATGTTCTCCGCACACTTTTCGGTTTGGCCTGCTTGGATGTACTCTGTTATGAAGTTTTAATCTTGTAATAAGATTGTAATCTTCTTTGCTTTTCCACACATGGCTGGCACATTTTTTCTTTTTTTGTGACGGGGAAAATATATGCTATTTTGAGGCCTCATGCCTTATAAGATCCTATTCCTGGTGGTCTGTCTGCCAAAGACTGTGGGGCGTAGTCCCAAGACTGCCCTCGGGAACCTCCCAGTTAGGAAAGGACCTGGATGGGTGAATCACCATGATGCCAAGCAGCACTCTGTGAGGAACAAGTTGGTTTTAGCTTTTCAAGGGCCCAATTGTTCATTTATTCATTTATCCAGCAAAAATTTATGGCACATCTCTGTCCAATAGCAATGTAATGTGAGCCATAGACGTGAATATATGTGTCATTTAAACTCTTCTAGTAGCCACATTAGAAAGCAAAGAGAGGCAGGTAAAATTAATTTCAATAATACATTTTTATTTAAGCCAACATATTGAAAATATTATATATATATACAATCAATGTAAAATTATTAATGAAAATTTTTTCCTGGCTGTCTTCAAAATCTTGTGTGTATTTTACACTCACAGCACAAAGTTTGGGCCAATCCCATGTGAAGTCTTCAATAACCACCTTTGGCTCTGGCCACCATCTTGGACAACACTGTTCCAGAAACTACTGCTGGGGATTCTGTGAAGAACGAGATGGCTGCAATCCTCAGTCCCACAGAGCTCATGCACTGGCAGGGAAAGAGGATGAAGCAAGGAGTTGTTTGTATAATAAACACAGTAAAAGCAAACCATGAAGAAAGCCAGGCCAGCAAAAGCACAGGCCCAGGCCGCGCTACACCCAGGCGATTCTGAGGCGTGGCAGGAGAGGGGTTCAAGTTTCCCCCCAGCTCCTCCCCACACAAATTGTATGAATTTGGGCAAGTCATGAAATTCTCTCCTCCTGGCTGCAGGTCTGAATTATTACTCATCTCCTGACTCCAAAGAGCCTACGTTAAAAAACAAAACAAAAAAGAATCTGTAGTTAGCCACTCCGGCCGCCTGGACTTCTGATTCTAATGTCTGTGTCCCTGCCGGATGAAACGTGAGAGACGCGTCTTGTTTCTCTTTCTGTCTCTTCGCCGCCGCCGCAGCAGAGGCCTTCGGTCCATTTTTTGGAATGAATGAAGGAACTGAAGAAATGAATGAAGGATGAATCAAGTCTTCTGACCAAAATCTTTTATTAGAATTAAATTCACTTGCCACTCCGGCGTTGTGTGTGACGGACTTCTCCTGTCTCCGTCCCTTCTCTCTTCTTCCCTTCTTTTCTGTCATTTCACAGTCGTGCAGCTAAGTCCTGCCTCTTTGTCCCAGGAATTGTGCAAGACGTTGTGTGTGCAAAGAGAAGGAAGACACACATCCTGTCTGCCTGGAGCTCGGAGGCATCCAATGTGTCGTGACCATTAGTAACAGCTCTCTGATGTTTTCTTCGTGCGAGGCCCTGGCAAGAGCTTTGTTATGTACATCTTAACATTCATTCATTCATTTATTGATTTGTTTATTTATTTATTTAGAGATACAGTCTCCCTAAGTAGCCCAGGCTGGCCTCAAACTTGCCACAGTCCTCCTGCCTCAGCCTCCTGAGTGTTGGCATTACAGCGTGCACCACCACACCCGGCTCGTGTTTTAACTTTCAAAACCTTCAGTGGAGTATTGTATGGTGGATATTATTTTATTCCCCTTTAAGAGATGAAGAAATTGAAGTTTAAAGAAATCACATCCTTTGCTCAAATGCCCATTGCTAGTAAGTGTTGGAGCTGGGATTCAAGCCCCAGCCAAGCAAGTTTTAACTCACCAGGATGAAAAGACCTTTCTAGACTGCAGAGTCCCTGGAATGACCTGTGCACATTATGCAAAATGAGATAAAGTATCATCCTTAAAACGAAAACCTGCTTAGGCAGTAATATTTTAAAATGGTGAAGGCTAGTGAGATCTGTCTGCTTACTAAATTCCCTGCAGAACTATTCATTAGGACACTTGCTGTACACCTATCTGCGTATCGTGTTTACATGTATTCAGTTATAAAGTGCACAGTAACGCCAGTATGAGTTTGCATTTATACACGTGGAGTCTAAAGTCACGCAGACAGCGGTTCTGGCGTCCCAATTCCAGGACTCTGCCAGGCGTGGTCCTTTCCGTGGTCGGTCTCATGCTTGAACAGTCGCCCTGGGAGTCTCGATCTGACACGAAGGCCCCTGAGTCTGTCACTCTGCTGGGTCTTCCTGCTGCATCCCGGCGTTGTCTCCCGTCCTGCCCACTCCCCGCTCCAGGGCGGGTCTCGCTTGGGAGTGGAGAGGCTGTGGCCACACCAGTTCTCCTCATCGATTCTCTGATCCTCGCTGTCCGATTCGTCCTTCCTCTCTGGGCCTGAATTCTTGTTTTCTACAAACATTTGATTCCCCTCCCAGGTTTCCTCACCATCTCACACTCAAGTAGACGCAGATTTCCCTGAGTTCTGCAGAACCACATTCCAATGTGCATGTTCTCTCTTCACAAAAGACTAAGAAGAAACATAAAATAACATGAAGGTCACAACAATGATCTGGCTTTTTGACATGCTCGTTTGAACAACTTAGCTCAAAGCTGGTGTTTGTAAAACTGCAACCTTGTTTTCCCTTCTGACTTACCCTCCTGGCTTTCCTCTTTCTATCAGGCGTAGCGGAGGCCAAAATTCACGAGACTTGGCGTCAACGGGCCCGGGTTCGAGTTCAGTCTTTCCTGGTGCTCTGGGTCTTTTGCTACTTGTGTTCCCCTCTCTGTACCTGGATGGCCTCAACTAGGAAACAAGAATGGTGATGTCTGTGCCATACAAACGACACCCGCGTCCTGTGGACGACAACACCCGTGTCCTGTGGACAGCTACCCCTGTCCTGTGGACAACAACACTGGTGTCCTGTGGATGACAACAGCCGTGTCCTGTGGACAACAACACCCGTGTCCTGTGGATGACAACACTCGTGTCCTGTGGACGACAACACTCGTGTCCTGTGGACGACAACACCCATGTCCTGTGGATGACAACAGCCGCGTCCTGTGGACGACAACACTCATGTCTTGTGAACGACAACACCCGTGTCCTGTGGACGACAACAGCCGTGTCCTGTGGATGACAACACCCGTGTCCTGTGGATGACAACACCCGTGTCCTATGGATGACAACACCTGTGTCCTATGGATGACAACACCCGTGTCCTGTGGATGACAACACTCGTGTCCTGTGGACGACAACACTCGTGTCCTGTGGACGACAACACTCGTGTCTTGTGGACGACAACACCCATGTCCTGTGGATGACAACAGCCGCGTCCTGTGGACGACAACACTCGTGTCCTGTGGACGACAACACTCATGTCCTGTGGACGACAACACCTGTGTCCTGTGGACAACAACAGCCATGTCCTGTGGACGACAACACTGGTGTCCTGTGGATGACAACACTCGTGTCCTGTGGACAGCTACCCCTTTCCTGTGGACAACAACAGCCATGTCCTGTGGACGACAACACTGGTGTCCTGTGGATGACAACACT
The DNA here is from genome assembly GCA_004026905.1 of Hystrix cristata. NCBI lineage: Eukaryota > Metazoa > Chordata > Mammalia > Rodentia > Hystricidae > Hystrix > Hystrix cristata. The sequence continues at coordinate 25,401 of PVJO010005031.1, read as the reverse complement.
CGTGTCCTGTGGATGACAACACTCGTGTCTTGTGGACGACAACACCCATGTCCTGTGGATGACAACAGCCGCGTCCTGTGAATGACAACACTCGTGTCCTGTGGACGACAACACCCGTGTCCTGTGGACGACAACACTCATGTCTTGTGGATGACAACACCTGTGTCCTGTGGACAACAACAGCCATGTCCTGTGGACGACAACACTGGTGTCCTGTGGATGACAACACTCGTGTCCTGTGGACAGCTACCCCTTTCCTGTGGACAACAACAGCCATGTCCTGTGGACGACAACACTGGTGTCCTGTGGATGACAACACTCGTGTCCTGTGGATGACAACACTCGTGTCCTGTGGACGACAACACCCGTGTCCTGTGGACGACAACACCAGTGACCCGTGGATGACAACACCTGTGTCCTATGGATGACAACAGCCATGTCCTGTGGACGACAACACCTCTGTCCTGTGGGTGATAATACTTGTGTCATACAGCCAAAACTCAGTGCTTCCTCTGAGTACCTTCATGCTAACATTTACTCTTTGTAGCAATCCTATGAAGACACGTCATATTTTACAGACCAAACAGGCAAAGGTCACTTTTCCCGTCACGCTGTAGCACAAGCACTTTCTCGCCGAAATAATCTGTAAGGGCTCCGTCTGCATGTGTTTTAGTGGCGACGCACTGCTCGTTGTGTAGTTGGCCTTAATTCATTCAGCCTTTGGCTTATCATCAGACACTTGGAATGTTCTGGACTTTTCTCAATATAAATGAGATTGTGGTGAACATATTTGGATATAAGATTTTTCCATAATCCTGATAACGTCCTTGCTGTTGATGCAACAGGAACTAAAGGCCAAGGGCAGAAGCACTTTTGTGGATTTTACCATCTAGGCCTGCAATCGTGTCCTGAGCGGTTGTATAAATTCACACTCCTGTTAGTGCGAGAGCGTCTGTTTTACTGCACTCTCCCCGGGTCAAAGTCATCAAGGAAAGAGCGACAACAAAGGTTAAAGAGCCCGTGACACACATCGTGCCTTTCACGCTTCCTCGAAGAACAGGAGCCTCTCCCCACTGTGCCGCCGCCCCAGCCCAACGGAGGCGGGCTTCACGGTCGGCGGCCAGATAACAGGGGGGCAGTTTGGCCGCCCGGAAGAGTCTTGTTTTGAACGTTGATGTTCAGAATTATGCCTCTGCTATCGCGTGGACAATTAGGGCCTTTATTTGACAAAGGCCAGCTAAATTGGGTAGAATTTAAAAACCAGGGTGCAATTCATAAGCCAGGATGGCCGCGAGTGTCCTAACTGCATTCTTAACCTGGGATGTCATGAGCCTTTGCAGCTTGGGAACAGAGCAGAGATTGTGGCGGGCGGACCCCAGGAGCGGCGGCTGCTTTTTCTTCTGGAAGATGATGTAAATTTATTACATCCCTAAATACGGGTTGGGCAGAGTTATGTTCTTCCACACACAGTTCTGTAGCCCTGGACGAGCTTTTAAACCTTGCCAAATTCCTTATTGTCTCATCTATAAAATGGGAATACTAGGAACTACTGCTGGAGGCTTTTTGAAAAATAGAACGAATGCATGTGAATTCTTACTACAAGTGTTCAACTCTGCATGATTGAATTTATATAGCTCTTTCTATGGAGATTGGTAAGATTCAGTTTTTCTTTTTTCCCTGAAGCTGTTTTTGTCCACACTGGGTGTTAGTTGATCTCTGGCTTTGAGATCAGAAGGGCTGTTAACTAGTCAACTGGACTAGTTACCTAACCTTTAAGATCCATGGGCCACGTCCATCCCCCAAAGGGAAAGCACACATAAACCAGGAAGCTTGCTCTTGGACTGTGCTTGCATTGCTTTGATAAAATGATTCTCATAACAGACACATGCATTAAAGAAAGCTGGCCTCGTGGGCCTGGTGTTGGAGGCACGGTGTGCATGTAGGGGTAGCGCTCTGCTTTGACTTCTTGGTGCTTTATTTAAAGTCCATATGGGCTTGCAATAAACTCAGGTGTGTCATTACCTTTTCATCACTGTGACCAAATGCCTGAGGGAAAAAAGTGAAAGAAGGAAGAGGCTTCAGTCCATGGTCAACTGACTGTGTTGCTTCTGGGCCTGTGGGGAGGCAGGTGCATCATAGTGGAAGTGGGGGTGGGTGGAGGAGGCCTCATTGCAGCCAGGAAGCATGTGAGATTCGGAGAGCAAGGGGCCAGGGACCAGATATCACCCACCCGCAAGGTCGCACCCCCATGATCCATTCCCTTCCACTGGCCCCCCTTCCAGTTCCCACCACCTCCCAACAGTGCCAGGAAATTAGGATCTCATAGTGGATTAACCCATTGATGACACTGGACCCTCAGTATCCCATCACACCCCAGAGCCCATCAGCTGGCAGCCGAGTCCTCATCATAAGGCAGGGGGCCATTTCAGATCCAAACCACGACACCAGCTCGCAAGATCCACATACAACCGCCCCTAACTTTATTTCATCATTGCTTTGCTTTTCCTATTTCTTTAATCAAAAAGTTTAGATGAAGGACAGATGTCCAAGGCAGTAAGAGAGTGGATGACAATAACGTCCACTGCTCAAAAGCAGCCTCACTTAGGGTTATTAAGTGCAAACAAGGGGCCGGGTCTTGTTTTAAAGAGCGTCATGTGCTTTGTCTTTCACAGCCAGTGAAGAAATCACTAGCATTAATCCCGCATCCCAGCAGAGAGGACTGGCCTGGATTGTTTCAGTGGCCATCCAAAGCTAACATGTGCCAGCCCTAGATGCTATGCTCAGTGCTCACTGACTCTGAATCCCAATGCAGGGACTACCGGGAAAACACAGCTAAGGGGAAAATGGCCCTAGAAATTGGGAGCGGGATGGAGCATCTGTAGATTTTACAAACCGACCAATGCTTTGTAGAGCTGAGGGCTCCTGAAGGTCACACCACCTGCTCTGCTGGTGCACAGATGACTTTATTTGCTGTTGGCTTTTGTTGTGGTGGGTTTTTTTCTTATGTTGTAAATTGATAAGTTAGAATTATATCTACTTACTAGATACAAAGTGATGTTACGATTTATGAATATGATGTGGAATAATGAAATCAAGCCAGTTAACATACCCAACACTCCAAATACTTGCCATTTCTTTAGTGGTAAGAACATTTGCAATTTATTCTTTTAGCAATTTTGAAATGCACAGCACACTATTATTAACTATATTCAGCATGTTATCTCATAGATGTTTTTTGAAATGTATCTCTCCTGTCTTACTGAGATTTTGTAACCTTTGACCAACTTCTTCCCATTGCCTGGTCCCTGGCCTCTGTAAGCCTGCCCTCTCCCCTGCTTCTATGATCGTTGGCTTCCACATGCAAGTGAGATCACATGGTATTTATTCTTCTGTTCTTGACTGTTCTGTGTAACATAATGTCCTCCAGCTTCATTCTTGTCCCAAAGGACAGGATTTCCTTCTTCAGAGACTGACTAGTATTCCATGGTGGACACATACTCATTTCCTTTATCCACTCATTTGTTGTTGGGCAAGGTGGATTCCAGACCTTGGCTGTTACGAATTGTGCTGTGAAGAATGTCAGGTATAGACATCCCTTTAATGAACTGATTTCAAATCGTTTGATTAAGTTCTCAGAAGTAGGATTGTTAGATCATATGGGAATTCTAGTTTTAGTTTTTATGGTGCCTACATACCGTATTCCATAATGGCTGTACTAACTTACATTCCCACCAATGGTGAACAGAGTTCCCTTTTTGTTATGAAAAATTTTAATCATAAATCAGAGTATAAAGAATATGGTAAGGAAGGTCCACCACTCACGTTTACAGTTTCCCAAGCTTTGCCTTTCTGTGGGCTCTTGTTTTGTTAGCTAGTTTTCTTTTGGCTTTTAAGTGGGAAGGAGAATTTAAGGTGACTAGAAGCACTCAAGAGTTCTTCCCATCTTAGTTACAGATTTAAACCAAGCACCAGAGTGAAGACAACTTAGTGCCGCTCCTCCCCGGGGGCCACACTGTGTGATGATTCCTCCCCGGAGCCAGGGGAGGCAGGCGGAGAGTCTTGGAAGTGCAGCTTGCTATGTTCGTGTCGGATGCAGGATGACTTGCTTCTCTTTGGACCTGCTCCCTCTTTGATCCGCTGCACCCTTCCTCCCCCCAGACTCCCCCAAAGACACATTTTAACAAAGCTCTTCCAACTAGATGAAAGAAAACGTGCTGGAATCTTTCCATTAGCTTTTTAGGAACAATGGCTCCCAAACATCTTTCCGCTTCAAATCCTATTATTTTTGTTAATAGTAACATTTTTATTATTTCACATTTGCTAAGCACCAACAGTTGGGGAGGCCCTGGGGAGAACAAAGGCACTCTGTCCAGCCTGTAGGTGCTCCAGCCCGGTTCTCATGCCCCTCTGGCCTCTCCGTGTCACTGGCGGCCCAGTTGTGTCTTTGAAGCTAGCGGAGCCACCCGGCAGGAGAGAACTGAGTGTGGCCCCCGGGAGCTGGCTCTGACTCCGAGTCTCCAGGTGGCCACAGGGCTGTCCCGAGGAGTGCAAGAGGAAGAGTAGGATGGAGGGAGGAAGCTGGGCTGCTCACTTTGGAGTCAGTCAATTTCTGGACCTAGAAATTGGTGGCTGGAGAGCCAGGTAGGAGGCGGGAGAGGATCCATGCTAAAAATGCCAAAATGTAGCCCGGTAGATTGATTCTGTGCAGCCAGTATCCATCATGCAGACAGAGTTGGCCACAAAATAGTCCAGGGAACTTCTTTTTTCCTCCTCTGACTTAAGCATCTAGAGTGTGCCTGAGCAGTGAAGAATGAGTGGATATTTTAAGACATCCTAACTAAGGTGGAGACGCTGACGCTAAATATGAATTTCCCAGTTCTTTTTCTCTACACTCTTGAAAAAAATCCTGCAGTGAACCACCAAGAAGTATTTGTTCCCTTAGAACTTTCATCTGTGTGATAAAACCATTGAGCATTACTTTGGAGAAAAAAAAGGGTTAAAAGTAATGACTTTTTCTTCGTAGAGTCTATTTTTTGGTAGAAGTACATTTTAGGCGATTTTAATGTATAAATGATCTACCAAAATTTGTTTTACAACTAAAAACAATTAAACTTTTTAAAGTTATAAAGGCAATCTCTTGCTATTGAGAAAAATTCAGGAAATATATGAAAGTCCAAAGAATTTAATCGCTTGTGCTTCTATTGCTCCAAATAGCCGCAGCACCATTTTGTGTTAATTTTCTTCTAGTCTTTTTTTTCTGCAAATAAATGATCATGCTCCTAGAACAGAGTTATTCATTTTCTTGTCACTGCAACTCTAATTTACCAAGTGTGAAAGAAACAATATACAATTTAGGTCAAGTTAAAAAAGTAGGCAAGAATTTATGGGATTAGTTTTAAGTTTAAAATGTCAGTGGTGAAATTGTAAGGTCCATTGTCCCAAGACATGTTATAATTTCCTCTAATCAGCAACAATGGCTCCAGCATGTGACCTAAAACTGTAGCATTTGCTTACAAAAAGAAAACAGGGAACAAAGGGAAGCTATATGTCCTCGCTGGCAGTAAGCAGCCCTGTGTTGTATAGCATTTACAGTTGTCAAAGATAGAAATTAAAAGTACAAAAGTTGAAACCATGCCGACCACAGCAAGGCCCCTAGACATGAGTCAGCCACAAAAAATGCTCAAATTCATTTAAAAAGCTCTTTGTCATGGTCCAAAAAAACAACATTTTTCGTGTTTTCCTTTGACTTCACATCCCGCTATTGCAAGTACACGGCTAATTATTATCTGAATGATATCTATTATTCGTGGCTTCTGCTGCTCCTGACCGGAAGTGATCCAGATATGGCCACAAACACATTAGACCATGCAGCGGAATCAAAAGAATAAGACAATTCTGTTTTGAAGCGTTAATGGTATTTTCACTCCTCCTCAGTTCCAGGCACCAACAATGGCTCCAGTGTTTCTATTCTAGGCAGCTGTGCAGAATAGTAAAGATTTGGGGATCCCTGTAGGCAGGAGAAAAATCGAGCCTTTGTAGACCTTTTATTCAGCGTCTTCTATCCAACACCCATGCATAAGAGCTGGAGTCACAGAGCTGCAGCGGGCTAAGGAAAGTTTGCGCAGATAAACGGAGTTATTCTAAATTCTGTGCCTACCCAGCTCTGAATCACAAAGTGCAATCGCAACCCCTCTAGAAATCATACATGAGAAACCCTTTTGCTGACTCTGCCCACCGTAGCCTGTGGGTTTCATTTACTATTTTTGTATAAAGAACACATGAAAAAGAACTGGCTGAAAAGTTAGCAATGACCTCATCACTTTGGGTCCGGGTACAGTCGCCATTCTTGAGTGTCGAGGAGCAAGGAGATCTTGTGGAAGAAGCAGACACCGAGATAGCTTTCAATACTGAAAATGATTCCTAAGAGCTGGTGACTCGTGAGCATGGACTGCAAAGCTGGGGCTGAGGTGGTCGCCATGATCACACCCGGTGCCAGCATGTGTCCGCTCCGCAGGGTGTGATGCCAGTTCCTCTAATGTATCACTGCCGGTGTTGGGCGTGGGATCCAGAGATGGGGAGCAGCGTTCAGAGCTGAGATCGTTGTTACGGTTTGTGTCTAGATGTCCCCCCAAAGCCTCTTGTGGTCACAGGTGGGGCTGGGTCTAGAGTGTGCGATTACTAAATTAGTGCACTGCTTGGTTTGGTACAGTTCTGCTGGGATCAAGGATGTGATGCTAGGATTAAGGGTTAAGGCGGGAGTACTGCCCGCCCTGAAGCCAGGTAGCCTGAATAAGATACAAGGGACAGAGAGGGGCTTGCCTGCCCCATTGCTTACCCCCTTGCTTACCTTGCTGCCTGTCGCCTGCTGCCCTGCCTTGGATCCAGCCTAGTGTGAACCGAAACCCCTACAAACTGTGAGCTAAATAAACCTTTCTTCCCCTAATTTTGGCTATTGGGTATTTTGTCTCAGCAACGAGAGAAAAGTACCTAAGACAATTGTCTTCCATTTTGAGAATCATCTCAGAGAAAGATTTAAAAACCCCAGTGCCCTTCCTCATCTCACCCTCACAACTGCTGGGAAAGGGGTCATGGCAGTAGCTACCACGGATCGAGCACCTGATTTGTCTAAGACTCTTCACATCCGACCATCGACTCACAGTGCTGCGGGTTAGAGCCCCACCCTGACCCCACCCCCAAGTCTGCCCTTCACCTCCGTCCTCCTGGCATGCGGAGCCCCCACACCCCAGAAGAGGGACACACTCACTCCCTCCTCGGGCCTGCGTGCCCCCTCTGCCCCCTGCCTGGATACTGTTCCCAAATATCTGGATGCAGCCGGGTCTCTGCCCAAGCTCAGCACTTTAGCAGGCTTCTCTGAAAACCGCAAGCTCCCTTCTCACTCTGCCCCACCTTGCTTCATTCTCCACCTCACTTGTCACCACCAGCCTCAACGGTATCTGCTAGTGTCGTTGGTCCCACCAGAGTGCAAGCTGTCTACTGCTCTCTCCGAGCCTACGACGGTGCCTGGCAGACATCAGAAGTTCCTGGTGTTTGCTGAATGAGTGGAAGACGGAAGGAGAAACCTCAGCCTGGTTACGTCACTTGCCGATGACACACAGGCCAGCGGCCCAGCGGAGCTTCAGGATGGCAGATGCGGCGCTTGGAGTCTTCTGTTCCCGAGAAAGGACGCTGCCCTCCGTGGCTTTCCCGGGGTGGTTCTCCTCCGACACTCACCCTGCTTCGCAGTGAGTCATGCTGCTGCAGGGAGGAGCCTGCTGGCCTGGCAGCCCGGGGACGCTGGCAGGCCGATCAGTGTCTCCCGCCCTGCGGAGCCCTCCCGCGGCCCACCCGGGTCTCCGCCGACTGCTGCTGTGTGTGGTGTCCGAAACTCAGCGCTTACTGCTCTGCACTTCCACATAACACGGACAAGGACACCTCCGCCCTCCCTGCCGCCTGCCTGGCGTGGTGGGTGATTGGTGCCCGCCAGGGCCCCGCTCCCCGGGGCGGGTCAGGTTGCTGGAGTCACTGGCCACGTGGAGGTTGGGTGACCTTGAGCAAACTGCTTTGCCTCCAAACTCTCTGAACTCAGGAGTGGTAATAGCATCGATCTTACCGTGCTGTTCTGTGCTGAGGAGACCACGCTGGGAAGGCTGGGTCCTGAGGCGGCCTTCCCCTGTGAGTTAGGTCCTGGGGGCTTCCCTGCACATTTTCTTCTCGCTTCCAGAAACTCTGTTTTGCACTCCGATGTGGCTGATCCCTCTCGGCACCAGCGGGGTTGCCTGGGTCAGGTCTGCAGCCACCTCCACTGGCCCTCCCCGGGCTCCTATGTGACCTCCAGGTGCCCAGAGTCCTGTTCCTCTCTGTCCCTCGGATGTGAGCCTGGCAGGAAGGAGGCGTCGTCTCTGTCGCTGGCCATGGCACCTGGTCCTTGCGACTTCTCTCCCACTGCGCTGCTGAACCTGTGTGTCCCCATCATCTGACTTCGGGTGGCCCTTTTACCTCGCTTGACGCTTCTCCTCTTCTTCTCCCAGCAGGTCCGTTTTCGTCTTGAACCAGGCACTCCATTCACGCATTGGCGCTGAGAACATCCATCTGGCCATTAGTGTGCTTAGGAACTTTCTCAATAGTGTATTTCACCATGTTGCTCACTCTCTGACATCTTAAATAGGGAGCAGATCGCCGCTCCCCCTGAGCACTGCTTTTTTTCTCCTTTTAATCACATTTTAAATTTCGTCCTTTTTTGAAATAAGAATTTGTACCTCCTTTGCATATTTCTGGCAAATTTCCCAGGCTTTGAGAAATTAATTTTGGCCATTACCCTAGCAAGGAAGGGAACTATCTTTCACTTTATAGTCATAATCTCTGTTTTTTTCTTGTATCTAAATCCTATTAAGTCTACTAGCCCACTTCTACTTTTGTTTTAATAACAGTAACTAACATTTGTGTAATGCTTTACAGCTTAAAAAGTATTTTCAGGTCTACTATTTCATCTCAGCCTCACAACTCTGTGAGGACGGCCGGGCAGGTGAGTTGTTCCTCTGCCTTTGGAGACGAGAAAAAGCAGCCACACCCCAGAGAGCACAGCAGCTCATCTTGGTTACACAGTTTAAAGGAACAAGAGCCGCAGCCTCGAACCCAGTTTCCTGTTTCTGTTAGTGTCTCACTGTCCCGCACCAGATCCCCCAGCTGGGCTCTTCCCAGGTGGGTTTTAAATAATTGGCTTGAAAGGTCAGCTTGCTTCTTTTGATCTTTTTGGGTTTTGCTTTCTTTGGCCATTGCTGGAATCCATCGGCATTAGTCAGAGTTCTGCAGAAACTCGGGACCAAGAGGAGAGATGGAGGTTTAATACGAGGGTTTGGCTCGTGGGATTCCCAAGGCCGCATCTCACAGAGCGGGCTGAGAGGTGGGGACCCAGGAGAGCCCAGCGCCGGTTCTGGTCCAGACCCGCAGGCCCAAGATCCGGGATGGCTGATGACCGAGACGCTCCACTTCCCCACTTCAGGAGAGAGTTTGGATTAGTTGTACCTTTGCCCTTGTGATCCACAGGGCTCGAGACAGAGGGACTGACGGCGCCTCCTCCCGCGCTGGTGAGGGCGAGCACCTTCCTCAGTAGGCCCAGGACTCTCGGGACACGCTCAAGGCACACCAGGTGTGAGGACTGTTCCACTGTCTGGGCTCAGCTAGCGGAGACAGGAAGTCAGTCCCCCACCTCTCACAGCCATGAGCTCTGTTGTTTTGGTCTTGCTGTGCACATCTCTGCCCTGGCCCTGGCTCAGCACTCAGCAGTGGTGCCTGTGCAGGGCAGCTGTCTGGCTCGTCAGATGGGATCAGGTGCCCCTGCTAGGAGGCCCAGGGCACCCTCCTTAAGGCCCTGACTGCTATGAATCGATCTGTGGGAGTCCAACCCCTGGACCCTGTGGTGTCAGGACAGGAGCCTGTCCATCGTGCCCGCCTCCGTGAGCCCCAAATCTGTCACAGTGCCTGACACAAACAGGTGCTCAGCAGGTGCTTTTGGAATGAACAAATAATTAACAACAGCCATGGAACTTCTCTCTTTGTGGCTAAGCAGAAGAGTCCTGGGGGATCTAGAGAAAGATTTGTTTCGTGGGTGTGGGAAGGGCATATTCTACAGAAGCAAATGGGGTGCAGAACACATGGCTAGCAGAGATGCATGTCCCCCAGAGTCCCTCCTCCACGCAGACGCTCATAAAGGAGAGTTTATTCAGGGTACTGGTTTACATCTGAAACGTACCCCAAAGCCTCATGTGTTCAGGGGTGGGCCTTTTGGAAGGTGACTGAATCACAGCTCAGTGTGCTGTTAGGAGCTGCAGCCCAGTGGGAAGGGTTCCTCCCCCTTCCGGCTCCTCCCTTCTCTCTCAGCTTCCTGTCCACCGTGACGTGAGCAGCTCTCCTCGCCCAGACCCTCTGCCATGTCGTCCTGGCTTGGCGTCAGCCAACCACTGACTGAAAACGTGAGTCCGAATGAACCTCTCCTCCTTTAATCTGTGTGGCTCAGGTGCTGTCTCAGCTATGCAGACAGTGCTAAGACATCCAGCAAGATGTTCCCCAGTGCTGATGGCTGCAGCTCCAGATCGCAGGAGCATCCATATGGATAGCGGGGGTTTGCTTTCTTTCCCTGGGCTGTGGCGTGCACTCCTCCTTCGGGACCCCCCTCCTCGCATACCCCACCTTTCTGACCCACTGCTGCTTCCCAGGCTCCCCTCCCACCGCATCTTCCCTGGGACCCCTTCCGCTTGCCCTGCGCTGCTCTGTCCCCAGCCCAGCCACTCTGCCTCGGTCACTGGGCCGCCTGTGGCGCAGACAGCACCGGTGCGCAGCGGGAGTCCAGTAAGGGGCCGCCCAATGGATTACTGAGGAAACGAGCTAAATAGCTGGGTTTGGCTTAGTTTATAAGACGTAGTATACTTAAGTCTGTGAATTCTGTTAGCCAAAACAATCCACCGTGCGGCTGTTTCCTTGGGATCCTCTGCTGACTCAGCACGAATGTTCCTCAACACACGAACCTCAAACGGAGCTCTCAGAAGTCCCCACACGGTGCACTGAGGTCCCTCCGAGGTCCCCGCGCGGTGCCGTAGGGTCCCTCGGAAGCTCGACTTGCCCCTTCCTGCCTCTTCTCGGAGGAGCACCACGGAGAAGCGGTCAGCTGGCTCCAAACGTGCTTGTTGGTGGCGGTCTTAGAAAGAGCTGCTCTGGGCTGCAGCGAGCTCAGGGCCAGGCACTCGCCTCGCGTGGCCAAGGCCTGCGTCCCACCCAGCCCTGCCGAGACAGCAGCTCTGAGCAAGAGTGCCAGCTGGGATGTGAGCAAATACACTGCCCTGGCTGGAGCGGCCACTGTCTCCGGGGCTCATCTTCTGCAGAGCAGAGGCTGCGGCCTGCTCGGGTGTGAGGTGCAGCTGTCCACCTGGCCCTCCCCCAGGGGCTCTGCAAGCGCCGCTCATTCCCTGGGATGGGACCCCAGAGGAAGCCAGGGAGTCGCCATCCTGAGGACGCCACAGAGCCACGAAGCCTGATCGGGGTCCAGGAGCAGAGCACGGTGTCGACTGACGAAGGCCTTTGAGGAATGGAGGTTCGCCCTTGCTCAGGTGCGTGGCGTCTGCTGATGGAAGTGTCCTTCTACAGTGCGGAAAGGGAGGCTGGCAGAAAGGCAGATGGGAGGCATCCTGGTGCCGTGGGACAGATGCTGTCCGGCCCCAGTGCGGCCTCCGGTTTGTTTGTTCACAGACAGCTTCCTCCAGTGCAAATGCCGAGGGACTGCGACACAGCGCAGGAGGGCGTGTTCTGAGGATCTGACCGGTTAGAAGCATCAGCGTGAAGCGGCAAATCCAGGACCCTCGGGGACTTTGGGCGGCCGCACTCTCTGTTACCTGCTCACTCGGGGCTATTCCATGAGCACAAGGTGCACATTTTCCCGGCAGATTTCTTCCCCATCACTAACCAGCCTGTGGAGCAGACGGGACAGGTTTCTCATCCCCATTTCCAGGACGAGGACGTGGACTTTGCAAAGATCGGGCAGCTGACCTATCGCCGCTCCATGCCGCGCCTTAACGTCTTTAGCTCACGAGACTCATTTTAAAAAAAAATGTCCAAGCAAACCCCTGGCAGTGTTTTGAGTAATACTTTTTATCGGGCAGAAGGCACCGTATCGACAGCGTGGCTTCTCTGCCTACAGAAATCCTTTGCTCAGAGTCAATCCCTGGCTGACCTCGCAGGGGGTTTTCTGTCTCCCCAAAGCCCATCAGTCAATATCCCACATTAGTCCAATAAAAGGTATTACTCGAAACTTGACTCCATGTTTTGTCCAAGCAATAAAGGCAAGTAATTAAAAATATTGAGTTAGGAGCCAAGACATAGTGGATATTGTGATGCTCTGGTAGCTACATTCTTGAAAAATAATTTGCTCACTATTAAAACAGTTTATTTGTGGGCTTTTTTCCTTTTGGAGTTGGTGGTTTGGGCTTTTCCAAAAAACAGTCCAATCTTCAGAGGTGGGTGGGGTCCCCTCCCCTCACAGCCGGCCTCAAGTTCAAGTCAGAGGGGCAGCCAGGCGCGGTCAGCCACAAGGATGACGGGCCCAGAGGGCGACAGGTGGAGCCACTGAGCGGGGACACCAGGTGGCTCCTACAGACAGGGAAAGGGGGCAGTGGGGTGACTTAGTCTGCAGCCTACTTCCCAGGGCGGTGGTCTTTCAGGAGCCAGGGGCCGTGTGAGGCCTCACTGCACAGACTGGTTTAAGTGGGACATGCGTGTCCTTCCTCCGTCCACACACACCATGCGCCTCTCTATGCAGCAGGTGTAACGAGTGCTCAATTATTGCACTAAGTGTGAGTGCTCCAGGGTCAGAAGTTTCTGGCTGCTTTTATTTTTTAATAAAATACTGGGGAATTGAACCCAGGGCCTTTGCACTGAACTACACTTCCAATTTCTTTAATTTTTAAAAAAAATTTTGATGCAGCGTTTTTCTTAAATCACTAAGTTGCCTAGGCTGGGCTCCAACTTGTGATCCTCCTGCCTCAGCCTCCCAGATGTGTGCCACCACACTATGCTTGTTAAACGAACAGCAGGTTGGGTCTGAGCGTGTGAGGCAGAGGGGAAGGGATCTGGTGGAGAGGGTGCGGCTCCAACCCTGGACTGGGCCGGGCACGAGGGTGGGAGGGGTCCGCTGTCTTCCTGTCACAGCCAGACCTTGGAGAGGCTCTGCTGCTGCACCGTAAAAGGCCCGAGTGATGGTCATAACTTAGCACGCACCTTCACGACCCCTCCAACTCTGTTCCACGATGTTTAAAGCCACCATTTAAGTCCCAGGGCCAACGTCACTAGTCGAGGTGGCACAGTGACCTTATGGTTCAGGGAGAATATTGTGTCCTTAGCACACAGCAGCGACTTACATGCTTTGAGTGAATAGATGAATAGATGTCAAGCAAATCCAGCCAGGATATTGGTGCACGCCTGCAATCTGGGGTTTTGGGAGGCTGAGGCAGGAGGATTGCTGTGAGCTCAAGGCCAGCCTGAGTTACATAGTGAGTTCAAGACCACCATAGAATACGCAGCAGGACCTTGTCTCTCAAACAAAAAATAAGATAAGAAAATCTACAGATGATCACTGCGAAATTGAAAAGAAACAACACGATCTTCTAAAAAACTATTTCACTGCCGACGATGATGAGGCCGAGACCACGTAAGCTCCCACGCAGCTCCCACATGCAGTGTGACCTGAGGGCGTGGAGCTCTTCAGACTGCTGGGCTGCTTGATGCAGGGCTGCAGTGCTGTCTCCCCGGCCTCGCGGTGAAGACGCGAGGTCTCTTCCATCTCGGGCTGCGAAATCCAGGGCTGGAAAAGCACCATTTTATTCTGAATAACCATCACTGTGAGCGAATCTTAGCAATGTTCAGAAATAGCACATCACGAAGGCAGAATTAGGTTACTGCTTTTGCAAGGCAGCATGATACTGCGGTTAAGAGGCTAGAACTGGCCCGACGGGTCTGACTTAGCATCTCGGCTGTTCCACTTCACGAGCTGTGTGGCCTTAAGTCAGTTACTTAACATTTCTGGGCCTTGGGTTTCTCCTCTGTGCAATGGAGATCGAAACAGTACTTGTCTAAAGGGGTGAAATAAGTAGTGAGTGTGTGTTGGTGTGTGCGCGCGTGTGTGTGTCTGGTGCAGCACCTGCGCACAGTGAGCGTCCACAGCGCACCGCACGCCTCCCTCTTGCAGGCTGAAGAACAGGCTCGGTCATGGGATTGTTTCTCAGGGCTGATGTGACACACTGAAATCGACGCCGCGGACTGTGAGAAGTGGGCTCAGGTGGGCGCTGCAGGAGGACAAGTGTCCCCGGCTGCACGGCATGCGCTGGGTCCTGGGGCGTGGACACAAGCCGTGTGGCCAGGGTGTGACGACACCAGCTCTTTTCTGTTAATGGAAGTCCGGCTCCGTAGATCACAGCCTGGTTGCTGGCCATGAAGAGTGAGGGCTTCCTTTGCCGTCTACAGATTCAGTCGCTTTTCATCATCTATGTTGCCGCGCTGGTAGGAGCTCGCCCCTGGGCTGCGCCCCCAAAGCCAGAGGGGCCCAGGGAAGCAGAACGGATGGTGACCAGCAAGCCTTCCACCTCAGACTGATCTTTGAAGGCAGGGCATCAGCCTGTCTTGTACAGAGGCCTGGTGATCCAGGCTGGTGGACAAATCCACTGCCATTTGTAGTACACAGACCTAGGACACACTACTCTGTACTATGACTACAGAAATCGGTGTTTTCCAGATACCCATTTGTTAATAATGCCTCAAGTATGTTACTTTCTTCAGCTGCAATTCCTTCTCCTGCAGAATGTTTGGGGAAATTGCCTATGTATAAAAAAAGAGTACAAATATAATGATGGAAAAAATAAATTACTAACTCTTTGGTTTTGAAGAACTATGTTGTTTCTTCTTTAATGTAAAATAAGAATTCAAGAATGTAGACATCCATTTTCTAAAAATTTTAATGGTCAAAAGTCATTGTTCAATATTTTATAATGTATACTTGGTCTGGATTGTTATCACCCATAAATACACAAACCCATCCACTAACAAGTCCATACAGTCTAACAAAACTTACACTTGAGGCTGAAAACATACTAGCAAAACTAAGAGAAAGATGAGGCTCCACTCATCCAATATTGGATTCCCCATTACACTGTCTGTTGATTTCTCCTTTTCAGTGAAGTGTTTGGAAATTAAATTTTTACAACAGACTTTCAATGACAATATAGAAATAGAAAATATACATAATGGGGTTGAAAACTCAAGACATAGGCAAAGCAGGAAGATAGAAGAGCTTTTGTGTGTTGTGGTTGGAGGTTTCAAACAAAACTAAGCATCAAAATATTAGAACACAAAAACAGAACTCCATTGTCACTAAAACTAATTAGTGTTCTGCTATCTAAAGCGGACGCCTCCACGCTGTCTTGACCTTTTTACACATCGCCTCTAAGGTTGTGCCATAAAACAGAGGGGGCTCGGGTGCCCCCGGACAGCCTCCAAGGCCTCTGCCTTGAGTAGTTCAATTGATTGTAACAATGCAGGCTGTGTGAGGACTTATTTAAAGGTGCTGTTTATTAGATCTTGATTACAAGGAGCCAGTGAATTAAAGTAATGTCATGCTAGGGAACACTTTCCCGGGCAGAATGACTGCCATTTCTTTTTAATGTGGTCCTGCATGGTTTAAAACACACTTTCCAGAGAATGCGTGACTTTCAAAGTTAGCTGGGGTAAACCCACCCGACAGGCAGATTGGGAGCTGAGTCTCCAAAGAGGCAGAAGGAATCCAGATCTTCACGGGCAGCTATGAAGATGGCCCAGCAGGGAGTCGCTGGCAGACACACAAGGGCCTTTCATTTGGAGTCCCCGGGTGCTTGGGAGGCGGGACCGGAGCATCCCTGCCAGGCAGACAGCTCTGGCGGTTTAGCAAGTGCTGCTTCCTTCTGTTTTGCCAGGGGGTTCACTTAAAGTGTTTTCAAAGGACCGGAAGAGATGTGGCAGCTTCTGCAGCTGCTCTCAGCGACTCCCCAGGATTCAGGCAGCCCACAAGGGACCATGGTTGAGCGCACAGGCTGGCCTCAGAGAGACAGGCCTGGGGCTGGGCCTGCTGAGCATTTGGCGGGCCCGAGACCTGGTTGAGTCCTTCCCGAACTTCTGCTTCTGCAGCAGTACATTGTGGATGCTGATGCTCCTGCTCCAGGGTCAGAGGGAAGACTTCTGGTGCGGCGTGTGTGAGACAGCACGTGTGAACCTGGCAGCGCGTGTGCACTGCGCACTCGATGGCTGAGCGTAGCTGTGGCGCCTCTGCCTGCCTTTCCAGGCTTCTCGCGCCACCAGCAGTCTTACTGGGTCACAAGAACCACTTGCCGCCCCGAACACACCATGTGTTTGTATTTTGCACACAGTGCAGACATGTTGAGTACATGACTAAGTTTACAGATGAGCCGGGCTCCCCGGAAGCCGAGTCTGCTGAAGACAAGAGTTGTGCTGGACACATAGCCTGCGTCCAGGAGTGGCCACTGGAATGCATTCCGTTCAGGGGCTTTCCTGGCACCTGCAGAGCAGCGTGTTCCAAAGTGAGTTCCGAGAAATGACAGTCCCACAAAATGTGTCTTAAAGGGATTCTTGATTGACTAAGTTTGAGGAGGTTGCTCATTCCATCTCTCTAAGAGCTCAAAGCACCACAGCATGTGACAGAATCGGAGGTCTGGGCAAAGTTTAACTTTATTCACCTAGCTGGGGATTTAGCTCAGTGGTTAGAGTGCTTGCCTACCAAGCACAAGGCCCTGAGTTCGATCCCCAGCACCAAAAACAAAACAAAACAAAACAAAAAACTTTATTCACCTCACTGTTTCTAAACCAGGAACCGTATTTCCCATTCTTTATGTTATGATTAACAGCTGTTACCATCTCAAACAATGAACCCCAAACGACGACTCCTCAGAGCTTTGCGAGGTCCCCAGCCATCGTCGGTGCACATGAGAGTTTTACACGAGCTCTCTGGAGATGGAAGGGGCACGGAGGCTTCCACCAGTGATTGCCGGGTCGACAGCCCACGAGTCACCTTCAGTCCTTCCCTCATCCTCGACACCCGCGCTGGCTGCTAAGCAGCCATCGGTGTCTCCGTCCTCTGTGACACTCTGTCCTCTGCTGCCGGACAGCTGTGCTCCATGCCAGCTCCACGGGAAGAAGACTCGGATGGCTTCCGGCCTGGTGGGGGTCTCCTTCCCGGGGATGCTGTGGCGTCAGGAACACTGGAGATCCTCACACTCGCCCCAACAAGAGTGCTTCTGCTCGTGCCTTCCTATATACTGAGGATTTTGTTACGGTCTGCAGGGGGTCAAACCCAAGGGCTTGCACATGTAGGAGCTACACCCCCAGCCCTTCCCGAAAGACCTTAAGTTTCAGACAGAAACAGAAGTCCACAGGGTAACACTCTTTATCTTGATGCACAAAGGTCTCGTAATCTAGTCTGAACTCTGTCACTGTTTTCGCTTTACTCTTTTTGAAAAAACTTGCACAAACCTGACTAATTTCCTTGTTTTTGGCATCTCCATTCCTTCACTCAAGCTGTTCTTGGACTGAACACTGATCCTGTCCCAGCCCCTGTGGTCCAGCTTACACACCCTCCCCGTGTTCCCAAGAACACCCTCCTCGGTTGAGAGACTGGAAGCCAGGCCCTTGCTGCAGAGTCCTTGCAGACAGCCTCTCTTCTCTGCATCCGTCACTGCCCCCTCAAGTCTCTGTCTTCCAGGATATCTCCCCTGACTTGCACATCTCGCACTGTTACTGGTGCGTGTGCAGATGCACGCATGGATACGTGTGAATGTGTGTGTGTGGTATCTCTGCAGTGCGCACTGGGGACTGAAGCCAAGGCCCCATCCCAGGCAGGGTACGAGCTGCACCCGAGCCTCTCCCCGCCCTCCGCGAGCTTTCTAACACACTCCGTGCTTGCATTGCTCTCATCATTCCGATGCACCGTGCGCAGTCTGCCAGGTTGGTGGGGAGCACACTGATGTCCTCTGAGACCTGCAGTCTTCGAGCTGGTCTTCCCGAAGCTGCTACGACTCTTCTGTGCCTGCTTCTTGAAGGTGAGACAATGAGGTGGCACGAACAGAGGCTGGAGGGAGTCAAGAGAAGTGCATTTTGGCTCCTGCTTGCTGGGTCAGGAGAAGGGAACGGGAGTGTGAGCCTGGCGCTGAGTCCCTCTGAACTTCGGATTCATGTCATTGTTATAAAAAGAAGAGTGTCTTGTTTACTCTCTGATGGCTGGGATCGAGTACCCAACACACACAAGTTAAAAGAGAAGAGGTTTATTGTGGCTCCCAGTTTGGAGCAATTTCAGTGCATAGTCAGCTCACTCCAAGGCAGGGCAGCACCACAGAGGAAAAACAGCTCATTGGTGGGGCGGCAGGAAGGAGAGAAAGGTCAAGAGGGCAGGAGGGGGTGTGTATACACCCTCCAGGCCACACGGGCAGTGAGCCACCTCCTCCCCAAGGCTCCCCTCCCAAGACCACACTGAGCTATGAACCCTTCAGTGGACACATCACCGATGAACATCACACCCTTGACCCAATCGCCTCCCCAGAGCCCCACCTATAGGCGCACGAGGCTTTGGGGGGACACCGAGGTACAAACCTTAACAAAGAGTGACCCACTGCACTCAGCCATAGGACACTGTTTTCAGGACAAATGAAGCTTCGTGTTGTGGAGGAATTTTTGCAGCGTTTAAGGGTGGCACACAGGCTGAATGCTGTTACGACAGTGAGCGTCGGCAGAGCCGCTTCAGGCGTCAGGTGAAAGAAGAAGGATACGGCGCGGAGAGCGAGGGGGCTCGGCAGCCGTGGACACCCTGTCGCAGTGACAATGCAAAGGACACGTTCTGTCAGCTCGACACCCTTGTCCTTTTATCGATCACTGAATGCAGCCCTGAGCTTTTGGTAGCAAGACCAGAGACCGACCGAAACAGAAGATAATAGTCACACATTTTTAGATGTAGTGGCCAGAAATGAAACATTTGCTGAGTGAAGGAGAAGACCATGGCAAGTGTCTTTTTGTTGTCTGGAGAGTTACAACAACCCTCTCCTGGCAGTTAGTTTTAAGATCATTAAATGATCCTCATTTGCAATATATTTGCAGAAGATTACAGCCATCTAAATTGACCCTGAAGGAAGGCTTATTTCATTAATGGGCTGTCCTGGGCTCATGCATAAAGCTAGAAAAATATATCTATTAAATTCTTAATGTGTAAATGATGTTTCTGGCTTTCTTCTTAATTACAAAGCAAAATGAGCCTGAAGTGCACTATGTTGGGGAAAAAATGATCAATTTCATCCATCTTGCAGAGGAAGAACTTTTTTAGTCAATTCCGAATTCCAGCTGGTAAAGCCCTTTCGGGCCGCAGGCTCTGCCCCAGGAAAACCCAGGTGTCTGGAGAGCGGGCGCACATCGCCCTGCAGATCCAACGGCACACCAAAGAGGCACCGAGCTCTTCCAGGTGCCCCTCGCCCCACACACAGGGAACCCCACACTACTAACTGTCCGTGGAGGACTCCTCCCCAGGGCTCACAGAGGCGAAAGATGGAACTGGAATGCGCAGAGGTTTGAGAGTGAGAGATCTGTCCTATCGCGAGCTCCTCGTGTACCTGCTGAGTGTGAACAGTGATGGGAGAGACGGAGAGCTTACTGGACGTGCACACAGAGTCGCCTAGCAAGAACCGGCACACTGCAAGGTAACGGGCCTCGGGAGCAGCCCGCTGACCTGCTGCAAGGTCCCTTGCGCGGCAGGCGATATTTACACGGGAAGTTCAGTGGTTTCCGCTCGTGGGAGGTGCTTGGGGATGGTCGTTTGATTTTCTGGGTGCTTGAACTAGTTAATTCTAGCAATTCTCCCTGGACCAAACACATGCCGAGACACCCTTGTTCCTCTTAGTCTGTTGGGTTTTTCCTTGAGAAGGAGAAATTACACAGAACCAGCTCCTACACCTGTCTCTGTGCACATATGCTTTGTTTTGTGGATGCTGGGAATTGAACTCAGGGCCTTGCACTTGCTAGGCAGGTGCCCCATCACTTGAGCTAAATTCCCAAGCCCTGTGTACAAATGGTTTTGAGATGCCCTGACTTTAATTATGCCTTACATGGTATTTATACAAAATACAAACCGAGGCACAGTTTTCAGACAGATTCCGAAATTTCACTCACTGCCGTGTCCTGTCCCAGCCCTGAACTGACTGCATACTTTATGATAAAAATGAATCATTACAAACAGATTCGTAAATTTGAGGTGTTTAAACAGGAAACTTTGAAATTCACAGAAAACTTCAAGTTTCCATCACACAGACATTTGCTCATTTCAAATATGACTGTTTCGGCTGTGCGGTTTTCAGTGTGTGTATTACTGTCCCGCACACGTCAACAGGTGTCGCTGTGAACACCAAGGGACGAGAAAGACGGTGTCCTAAACTTTGCTGGGGTTTTTTGTCTGTTTGTTTTGTTTTGTTTTGTTTAGTTTATTTGTTTGTTTTTGGTGCCAGGGATCGAACTCAGGGCCTTGCACTTTGCAAGGCGAGCACTCTAAGCGAGCTTTGCTGTTTTGTGTTTTGTATTTGTATGTGAGTGTCTTCTACTTAGCAAGGTGGAGAAGGACAGGCCTACTCACCAGAGTTCGCACGTCCCCTTGGCTGTGACGGATGCCCCGAGATTAAGCCTGGTCTGTGAGTCCGTGTGGGTTCCCTAACATGTTTTTAGCCTAGTGATGTAAAAAAGGAAACCTTTTTAAAGAAGAAAGGAAAAAGAAAGAAAATGGAAAAAATTTTATCTTGTGGACATTTTATAAATTGAAAAATTTTGCATTATGAGTTTTTTTAGAATGATGAATAAAATGTTTAAGAGAAAGTGCTCCTATATTGCTACTTGGCTTTTACTCCACCAAAATGATTTCCGAAAGCTGCACAGTGCAAGGATTTTTATGTTAAACCATCCACACCGTCGGATCATTATGTCTCTATCCACCGAGACCAGCAGGAGACCGTAGCGCTGATGAAGGACCGAGACACTGCTCCTGCGCGGCCGGTCCCACGCCCCAGAATAAACCCTCGTGAGACAGCACCCCAGAAGTGCCCAGGGTGCCTGTGGTTGTGGTGACTCCAATCCAGCTGACTCGGGAGGTTGTTTTATTTAGGAATTTTAATCCTCAGAATTCACCCCAATAACCTGTAATCTAGGAGAAGCCCCTCAGCTGTTATCTCAGTAGCTAAGGGGAGGAGCCATCCCTTCTGCCTCAATGTCTTGGAGATTTATTTACTTAATCAATTCCCATATAGTAAAGAAAATGGTTCTCAACCATGGACAGTCTTGCCCCTGGGGCACTGATATTGTCTGGAGACATTTTTGATGGCCACAGAAAGAGGAGTTGCTACCGACATCTTGTGGGTGGAGGCCAATTTCCGTGTCATGCCCTACGTGTACAGGTGGCTGCTGCAGCTGGGCACTGCCTCAAGGGGCCACAGTGCCGAGGCTGGGAACCTGGTGTGCATGGTGTGTTAGTGCATGTGCACACACACATGCGCACACATGCACACACACCAGAACTCAGTAGTTTCCCACGGTCTTGACTTTGTGTTTATATCTTACATGAAGTCACAATGTGTCCCCATCAGCAATCTGCTTTCTCCAAGCAGGAATTTAGAGGCCTGAGCGCCATGTGCCTTGTGGTTCTACAGTCTGAAGACGCGGTTTCCAGATGTGCTGGTGGAAAGTGGGTGGAGGACGGCCTGATGTCCGTTCTCCCCGGCTGGTCACACGGCCACAGGCAAGAGCAGGAGAGGACCACAGCTGTGACCAGCTGTGTCTCTGAGTAACAAGACATTCTGCCAGTCTCCGGGTTCATCTTATCTTTTTAAAACTTGTCACTAGTACACGTTTGCCATACATAACAATCACATTCATCGTGGGGAGTTTGTACCTGTACCTAATGGATCACTTCCCCATTCCCCTCTCCTCCCCATTTACAAAAGCTCTGTTGTTTCTATCCAGCCACTTGGTAAGCCATCGAGAAAGTGTGTTTTGTTTTTCAACTTTCCCCTGTAGGCTGGACACTGTTCGCTATTTGGCTGCGTTTACTAACATTCGTTATAGTATCTGCCCACTTTTAAAGCATTTTTCTCACGCGTTATCTTTCCTGTTCCTCATGAGAATTACGTAAGGTGAACAGGAAATAGCATCTACGAAGTAAATAACTTGTGCTCAGTATGTATATGTGATTTCCCACGAAAAGAAATGATACTTAGAAAATGCTGCAGTCTGGACCTGGAGTGTCCCCAAGGCGGGGTGTTAAAGCCTGGTCCCCATCCTGCTACTATTGGGCGTGGCGAGACCTCTAGAAAATGGGGCTGGAGGCTTCTGGTCATTGAGGATGTGCCCCAGATGGGCCACATGGGACCAGCTTGGGGGACTTAGTGACTTTGCAGACCTGATCTCAAAATAAAAAAAGTTAAAAAAGGGTGAGGGTGTAGCCCAGTGCAAAGGTCCTGACTTTAACCTGCAATACAGAAGGAAGGAAAGAAGGAAGGAAGGAAGGAAGGAAAGAAAGAAAAAGAAAGAAAGAAAGAAAGAAAGAAAGAAAGAAAGAAAGAAAGAAAGAAAGAAACAGAGAAACAAAGAAACAAAGAAACAAAGAAGAAAGCAAGTAAGCAAGCGGCTGTGGGGACCCCAGTCTGCTCCTTGCATCCTGCCACGAGGCCCTGGGCCACACTAGAGCCCCGGAGGCCACAGGCTGGACTGGGCCTGCGGCAGCTCTGAGCCCAAATCTGCCTCTTCTCCTTCAAGCTGATGGTCTTGGGTGTCTGTTACAGCAGAAAGCTGTTGAATGTGAATGAGAAACTTGGTAGAAACACTGAGCCGGGATTTTGCTGCCTTCTACGAGCTCTCCTCAGTTTTTATCATCCTTGTTTTTCTTTGGTGTAGGGCTGGGGATCCATCCAGAGGCCTAGGCGTGCCAGGCCAGTGCCCCCCCGAGCTACCCCCCGCCCTGCGCCCCGTCTTCTACCTCCAGCTGAGAGACCACCTTGCAGACCTTGCCCAGTGATGCAGTGACAAGTGGTCACGTCCTCCCCTCCCATCCTTTTGCTCCGTCCCGGCTGCCCCTGCAAGGCAGTGAACAGTGCATCCCATTTCCTCTCTCGGTTTTCTAGAACATTTGCTGGGTGCCTTTGGGGCTGCCCAGAGCCCTGGAGTAACAGTGACTTAGCTTGGCACAGAGTGGGGTGCGGGTGTCAGACAGGTCTGGGCCCCCATTTCACTTCGGTGCTTCTCAGAGGGGTGGCACTGGGTGTCGTTTAATCTCTGAGCCTCGGTTTCCCCAGTGGTAAAGTGGGGATAAATGCCTGTCTCTCGGCATGGCTGATGGTGGAGCGGGATATCCACACCCTACGTGTGTGCTGTGTACAAGTGCTCAGGAAATGTGGACTCCTGGCTTGTGTGCTGTTGTGGGCATTCAGGGGTTCCCACCTTGGTGGTGCTCTTCTGGGTCAAGGTACAGCCGTGTCCACTGTGGTGTCCCCTCCTCCGTCATGTATAGCGTTGGGGTGTTGGGGGCACACGAGCCTGTCTTTTCTCCCTCAGCCAAGGAACCAGCCGGGATGCATTTCAGACAAACAGCTTCTCTCTTTCCCAGGACTCGGAATCTCGGGTAGCATGTTCTAGGAACAGAAAACAACATCGATCGTCTCTCATGCGACATACAGGTGGCCACGGAGACCCTTGAGCGCCTTTTCTTTCCTAATCCCGCTTCTTCTGAGCCGGTAGATTGCCCGCAGGTCTTCTCAGGTATTCTTCTTCTGCTTAAATGAATCAGAATAAGTTTCTCGTGCTTGCCACCCAAGAACTCAACAAAGTTGCTCATCTACATGGTGATTAATTTTTTTATTCTTGACGACAGTGTCAAAAGGCGTTAATTGCAAAAGCTTGATAAAGACAAGATCTATGACAGCTGTAATTTTCCCTCAATATAATAGTCTTATTTAGGAGGTCATTAACTTGGCGTGATTGGATTGTTTTTAAACCGTAATCGTGTAGAAATTGATAGATTTTTGATGATCATTCATTAATATTTGCCTATGTGTGATTTCCCAGGACCTGTGCACATTAAGGAACATAAAGAAAACTTAGGCAAGGTCCCTAGACTTCAGAGTTTCTAGGTAAAGTAGTTTAGGTCTCCTATGTGCAGCTTTCCATAATTAGAGGGGGAGATTCCGGTTTTCGGACCTGCATCTGTGATACTGGAATCGAATGGCCTGCCAGACTCTCCTCCCAAACACCCGGTCACTGACCCTGGGCTGAGAAACTGGAGTGCTTGGCTTGAATACAATGCTGAAGGCTGAGAGCCATTTTCCAGGCCCCTCAGGGCTTCAGCTGGCTTTGGAAGCATTCGGACAGAGGGATGTTTAGCAGGAAAGGTCTCGCAGTGACTCGCAGCTGGGTTGAGGGAGTCTGGAGCTGCTGCAGAGGAAAGGGCTCGGGCACTGGAAATCTGGCTCCCACACCTCACTACTCCTCCTTATTCGAGTCTTGTGCAGTCTTCCCTTCCTGGGAGAATGGCTGGAGAAGGGAGGGTGGGAGATTCACCGGTTACAGCTGGTGAATCTCCCACCCCAGCGCGCATCCCTATCCCGTGAGCTTGGTCCAGTCCTTCTGCTGGTCTTAACCGCACACTGTGTAAGATCCAAGTTACCAAGCACCCTTCTCCCTACTTGTCCAAACCCCAGAGCCAGACTGTGAGGAGCGAGTGTCCTTTTTAGGGCAGATCTGATCAAATATCTGCTCCCTGGCAGGGCGTGCTGGTCACCCGTTCAGTCACCCACAGAGACACTTAGGAGGCCACTTTCTAGGCTGAAATTCAATATGCAAAGATAGTGGGGCCTTAATAAGACGGACTGTTTATCAGTCAGTTAAAAGTCTGTTGAGTTCCGACTAGGTGTATGCAAGACACGTGTGCTGAGTCTCCACGGTGCTTGTGATTACCGCCAGTGATTAAAATGGGTGCAGGAGCCTCTCTGCAGCCAGTTGTCCCTTGGCCTGGGGTGCTCCAGGACACTGTGGCTACTGACGGAGATGCAGGTTCCTTACGCTCAGGGGTGTAGTTTGCGCCTGTGACCTGCGCTTTGTGCTGTCTCTGGTTCACTTCAGACACCTAAGGCAGCGCAAGTGTTTTCCGAATAACTGTCTTACTGTGCTGTTCAGGAGCAATGACCAGAAAAAACCCTCTACGCATTTGGAACAGACATAGTTCTTTCCTGAATACATTTGGTCTGAGTTTGGTTGAATGCCCTATACAGAGGGCCAGGCGTCTACGTCAGAAGCGTGGACACAAAC